>CM066043.1:117923910-118171410 GCA_033557465.1 Ichthyophis bannanicus
TTACCCAGTCACCTACCAGTCCCATCCCTAAGTGTCAGTTCCCTTCCAGTCCCCCTTCAGTACCATTCCCAGGTGTCAGCTCCTTTCCAGCCCCTTCCTCCCCCCCATATCAGCTCCCTTCCAGCCCCCTCCTTCCCCGTGTCAGCTCCCTTCCTGCCCCACCTCCCCCCCCATGTCAGTTCCCTTCCTGCCCCCACCTCCTCCTGGTTAAGCTCCTTTCCTGTTCCCTCCTTCCCTGGCAGACCCTCTCAGCATCCACTCCCTTCCAGCCCTATTCTCCCATCCACCTGCATCAGCCCATTTGTAGCCCTAGCCCATAGTTTTCTTCCAGGGCCAGCAGAACTTTCCTTCCCTCCCCCCATCAGCCCATTTCAAGTTCTAGCCCCCAGTCTTCTTCCAGTGCCAGCAGCTCTCTCCTCCCCCATCAGCCCATTTCCAGTACCAGCCTATATCCAGTCTTATCCCCCTTATCAGCCCACTCCAGTCCTAGCCCCCCCATCAATTTCCAGTCCTAGCCCCCCTAATCAGCCTATTTCCAGTTGTAGCCCATTTCCAGTCCTAACCCCACCTGATCAGCCCATTACCAGTCCTAGCCTCCCTAATCAGCCCATTTCTAGTCCTAGCCTCCCTTAAGAATCATGGGAAAGAAGGGAAACACAGTTCCTTCTCACGGATCCGCAAAGGTGACCTGGGGTGCCAGTCAGGCAATGGCAGAGCTCTTTTGAGGGAGCGTGGGAGGGGGCCGTGGGGCAGTTGATTCAGTCGCTGATGAGAAACAGCGGCAGCAGCTTGTCCAGCCTTTTTTTGTTTTCATTTTTTGCCGCCCCCAAAAAGTTGCCACCTGAGGCTACTGTCTCACTCGGCCTCATTATAGAGCCACCCTTGGTCCTTTGGCAACATCACTCACAAATACATTGAAAGTACCGGTCCCAGCACCGAACCCTGGGGCACACCGCTATTCACCTTCCTTTCATCCAAATGAATTCTGTTTACCATCACCTTCTGTCATCTGTCAGTAAACCAGTTTCTGATTCAGTTCACCACCTTGGGACCCATCCCCCAGCTGTTGAGTTTATTGATAAGCCTCCTATGAGGAACAGTATCAAAGGCTTTGCTGATATCCAGGTAGATGACATCCATCGCATGCCCTTGATCTGGTCACCCAGTCAAAGAACTCAATCAGATTTGTTTGGCAAGATCGTCCTTTGGTAAAACCATGTTGCCTCAGATCATGCAACTGGTTGGTTTCAAGAAAGTCCACTATTCGCTCTTTCAGGAGCACCTCCATGACTTTTCCCGCCACCGAGGTAAGGCTTACTGGCCTGTAGTTTGTCCCTTATTCCCTGTTACCACTTTTGTGAAGAAGTACCACATCAGCCCTTCTTCAGTCCTTTGGAATTTCACCTGTCTTCAAGGATCTATTAAAAACATCCTTTAATGGCCCTGCAAGAACCTCTCAGAGCTCTTTCAGTATCCTGGGATGTATATCATCCGGTCCCATGGCCTTGTCCACTTTTAGTTTTGCAAGCTGTTCTATCACATCATCTTCTGTGAACGGTGTGCTATTTACTCTATCCCCATTTGAATATTTGTGAATCACAGGTGGTCCTTCTCCAGGATTTTCTTTAGTAAAAATAGAGCAGAAGTATTTGTTTAGCATTTTTGCTTTTTCAATGTCACTTTCCACAAATCCGTTCCCAGCACTTTTGAGTCCTGCAGTTCTACCTCTGATTTTCCTCTTCTCCCAAATATACGTGAAGACATTTTTGTCGCTACACTTCACATTCTTTAGCCATCTTTTCTTCTGCCTTTGATTTTGCTTTCCTTATTTCTCTTTTTGTGTCTTTTAGTTTGATCCTGTATTCCTTTCTGTGTTCCTCTGTTTGTGAACTTCTGAATTTTGTGAAAGCTGTGTTTTTTGCTTTATTTGTGCAGCCACTTCTTTGGAAAACCAAATAGGTTTCATTTTCCTCTTGTTTTTATTTACTTTCCTTACATATATATCTGTTACCCCTTTTATTGCCCCCTGTAGTTCAGTCCATTGCAATTCCACTTCCCGTATCCCCTCCCACCCTGCCAACTCCTTCTTCAGGTACTTGGCCATTTTACTGAAGTCAGTGTTTTTGAAGTCTATGACTTTGAGCGTGCTGTGATTGGACTTCACTTGGCTTTTATCTCAAACCACACCTTGTGATGATCACTGTTGCTCACATGAGCACCCACCTGGATATTCAACATGCTGTCTCCGTTGGTGAGCACTAAATCCAGCATCGAGCTTTCCCTGGTCGGTTCCATTACCATTTGTCTAAGTAACGCATCTTGGAAGGCATCCACAATTTTTTTACTTCTTTCTAGATTTGCAGAAGGAATACTCCAATCCACATCAGATAGATTAAAGTCAACCAATATGATCACTTCCCCCTTTGTGGTTATCTTTGCAATATCAATAATCAATTCGCTATCTATTTCTTCGGTTTGAGTTGGCCACCTATAGACTACACCAGTATGGATGACAGTGCCATCTCCTCTTTCCAACACAATCCAGAGTGCTTCTTCTTTCCCCACTGTCCCCTGCATTTTAGTAGCTTTAACATTGCTTTTGACATTAGGGCTACTCCTCCTCCTTTTCTACCCTTTCTATCTCTGCTAAATAGATTATAGCCATTCATGCAAGGTCATGCATTTAGGCTGCCAGAGAACTGGAGAGAGATACATGAGGTCCCTTTACACAAAAGCAGAAGTAAGGATGTGATTAAAAACTACAGGCCGATTAGTCTAAACTCTGTGGTGAGTAAATTATTGGAAACGCTGCTGAAAGAGAAAATAATGAGGTTTCTGGAGTCCAACAGATTACAGGATCAGAGGCAGCATGGATTCACCAGAGGCAGGTCTTGTCAGACAAATCTGATTGATTTCTTTAACTGGGTGACCAGAGAGTTGGACTAAGGGAGAGCCCTGGATGTGGTATACTTGGATTTCAGTAAAGCCTTTGACACCGTTCCGCATAGATGACTTATAAACAAACTGAGCACCCTAGGGATGGACCCCAAAGTTACTCATTGGGTTAGAAATTGGTTGAGTGGGAGGCGACAAAGGGTACAGGTAAATGGAGCTCACTCTGAGGAGAAGGATGTTACCAGTTGTGTGCCGCAGGGATCTGTCCTTGGTCCGATTCTTTTTAACATCTTTGTTAGTGATATAGCGGATGGGCTGTCGGGTAAGGTTCGCTTGTTTGCGGATGATACCAAAATCTGCAATAGAGTAGACACCCAGGAAGGAGTAGATAACATGAGGAGGGATCTAGCTAAGCCTGAAGAATGGTCAAAAATTTGGCAGCTGATAATTAACGCTAAAAAAAGCAGGGTCATGCATTTGGGCTGAAAAATCCAAGGGAGCAGTACAATGTAGGGGGTGAAGTATCTCTGTCCACAAAAGAAGAAAGGAACCTGGGAGTGATTGTTTTTCGTGATCTTAAAGTGGCTAAACAGGTAGAAAAGGTGACGGTGAAAGCCAGAAGGATGTTTGGGTGCATAGGAAGAGGTACTGTATAGCCAGAAGATAAAATGAGGTGATAGTGCCTCTGTATAAGTCTTTGGTGACACTTCATTTGGAGTATTATGTGCAATTCTGGAGACTACACCTTTAAAAGGATATAAACAGAATGGAGTCGATGCAGAGGATGGCTACCAAAATGGCCATTATAAACCATATGGGACAGACTTAAAGATCTTAATATGTATACTTTAAAGGAAAGGTGGGACAGAGGAGATATGATAGAGACTTTTAAATACCTCTGTGGCATAAATGCACAGGGGGATAGCCTCTTTCGATTGAAAGCAAGCTCTACTACAAGGTGACATAGGATGAGGGTGAAAGGGGAAAGACTCAGGAGTAATATGCGGAAAACTTTCTTTACAGAAAGAGTGGTAGATGCATGGATTAGTCTCCCAGTGGATATGGTAGAGATGAGGACAGTATCTGAATTCAAAAAATCATGGGACAAACACAGAGGATCTCTAGAGAAAAAAGGGAACTATTCTACTAGTTGTTATGGAAGGGCAGACTAGATAGGCTATGTGGCCTATTTAGAAAAGGTACAGAGACAAGCAACCAAAATGGTAAAGGGGATGGAAGGATATCCCTTTCAAGAAAAGCCTGAAAGGTTAGGGCTCTTCAGCTTGGAAAAGAGACGGCTGAGGAGAGATATGATAGAGGTCTATAAAATAATGAATGGGGTAGAATGGGTAAATGTAGATCAGTTGTTTACTCCTTCAAAAAGTAGAAAGACTAGGGGACATCCAATGAAACTTCAATGTAGCACATTTAATACTAATCGGAGAAAATACTTTTTCACTCAGCGTGTAATCAGACTCTGGAATTCATTACCAGAGGACGTAGTAAAAGCTGTTAGTGTAGCTGTGTTTAACCATTATTAAAGAAGACTGGGGAAATCTGCTGCTTACCTCTGGGATGAGCAGTATGGAATCTGTATACCTTTTGTGAACCCAACAGGTACTTGAAGCCTGGAATGGCTGCTATTGGAAACAGGATTCTGGGCTTGATAGACCCTTGTCTGACCCAATATGGCATATCTTATGTTCTTATGTTAAACTCCATACAAAAGAGCATTTTGGTTCTATCTGAACCTACTTGACTCTGTCCTGGAGATATGACTGAAGCCATTTGTATTGATTGTGTAATGATATTTATGTTAAAAGTGTTTCCTGTTTTCAGTGTAAATGATAAAGAATTGCAGATTACTGGTATAGACGTTTTCTAAATAAAAATATAAATACCATCAACACATGGAGCCTGCAAGTGGGACAATAAGATAATATGGTCCATGGTGTCAAAGGCAGTGCTGAGGTCTGAAAGAACGATTAGGGTATCAGCAACGCTGGTGCTTCTGTTAGATGGCCGTCTAGAGCGCCGACTTTCCAGGGTGCCCTGCTGCCAGTCTTCTCCAGCACCTGCAGCAGCAGCAATGGTGTTGAGACTGTGATGCAATGCTTATCTAAACTTTCCAGTGCTGTGTCACGACTCCTACCCAGAAATCTGCATCAGATGGGGGGCAGCAGCAGCAAGTCATAGAGGGCAGGAGACGTGACGCAGTACCAGAGTTTAGGTGAGCACCGCAGTGCAGTTTCAATAGTACATCCACCACTGCAGGTCCCAGAGAATGGTGGCAGTAGTGGCAATAGGGGTGGGGGTGGCAAGATTAAGGGCCTGCCTGGGCCACCTCTAATCCTTGCACTGGCCCTGGGTATCAACACGTGAGTTCCTACACATGTCATCTACACAAAACTGTTTATGCTATTTCAAAACAGGACAAAAACTATATTGCCTTGTGTCCAGGAGATTCAGATCTTCTAGAAATTGCAATGATAACATCTTCCCATTTCCTTCTCAGCATATGGCAAATTTGTTATTGGTCTCAAAAGCTCAAGGAGATGAGTGAATATTTCTTCAGGGGAAGGTGGAACAGTTGGTAAGGAGTATACAACTTCTGTGCACTTCAAATGGTTTATTGTTTAATTAATACTTAATATACCACTTTGACTTACCTGGAAATTCAAGATGGCATCGGGTAGACGTTTGTGTGTGGCACGTATTTCCTAATGGGTAGAAGCATAAGGCCAAAGGGGTTCAGCAGCACTCCCTAGCCCCTGTGATCTCTTCGCCTTTACCTGCCATGGTTTTCAGATTGTTGGATGCTTATTTTGTTCAGCTGCCACAGTAACCAGTAACTTCAAGGGAGATAAAAAGCCTGGCTGTGCTTTTGTCAGAGATGGGTGACTTGTCGACTGAATCGGGCATTGGATCTTTTTCCCCTCATTCATGGCGTTCCCCAAAGTCATTGTGCTTACAACTGATTCCCGGTGGTCTGAGGTGAGCGGGCCAGCTATCGAGGGTCAGACCCAGGATCTCTATTGGTAGGAGCTTTGACTCCCCCGGAATTGCTTGTATGCACTGTGTCTGCAGGGCCGCCAGCAGGAGATCAGGCAACAGATTTGGCCGCTCTGCAAGGCATAAGTCAAGCGGCAAGGGGAATGGAAAACATGGCTCTAGTGTTGAGAACTCTCTTGAACACCCGGAGATCTTCACATTTGAATCTATTTGGTCGGCGATAGTGTGGCTGGGGGAAGCTCTTGTGCCTCAGGTTTCAACCCTATCGCAACAGGTTCAAAGTAACTGTGTAGCTATTGAAGAGAACGTTGCCAAGGTTATGGTGGCTCAAAACCCTATCTCTGAGGTTCAAATTAAGGTGACAGCATTGAAGGGTCATTTGGATTCCTTTATCAAGAAATTTACTGCTTTGAAGGTTAAGTTGGAGCAATTGGAGAACTCAACGAGGGCGACAAACTTGAGACTAGTTAACTTTCCCAGGGCTTCTACTGTCCCTGCCAGACATGTTTCATGTCTATTTGACTGAGACCTTGGGTATAATTCTTGAGTTGCATCCACCAATGGTTAAAGTCTATTATCTTTCCAGTTTGAAAAATGTTTCTAGTTCAGAGGTAGTTGCCGAGTTGCAGAAAACTGATGTTCTTAATATATCTGCTTTGTTAGAAAATTCTCAGGAGGAACTTGTAGTCCCCTCTACATTATTGATTACCTTTGCCCTGTTATCTGACAGAGAATGGTTAATGAAATTGTTTTTCAGGAAGAGAAATCTGCTGTTCATGGGACTCGTAGTCCGCACGTTACCTGATTTTTATCTAGAGAGACACAGTGGAGGCGACGGGAGTTTCACTTCATTGTCCTAGGTCGAGCAGCTGGGAGCGCTCTTTTTCCTAAGGTATCCATGCAAATGCATGGTAAAATTTCAGTCGATTTCATGTTTTTTATGAGCCCTCCCAGCTGCTGACCTTCTTGAACGCCCATGTCCTCTACTGATCTTCCGTGAAATTAAATATAATCTGGTTGTTTAAGCTTATCCTCTATACCTGCACGTGCTAATTTGTAAATTGTTTTTTCCTTGTTAGATTCTCTCCAGATTGTGGGCTGGAGTGGGAAAGGTTAATAAATATATCCTAGGTTTGATTTTATTTTCTATATATGTATTTTCTTTTTTGTTTTTCCCTAATCTATCCCAATTTCTGTACAAGGGTTATTCTTGGTTATATTGTATAAATAGCATAAATATAACATTTAAAAAATATATATACCACCTTTCACAAAACTTGGGAGTGGGAGGTCCTGCAGGGTTCCCCTCTTGTTTAATATTTATCTTTAGCCCTTGGGAGCATTTGTGCAGTCCTTTGGGCTATCATATTTTGCTTATGTGGATGATGTGCAAATCTTAGCTCCACTGGGTGGTGATTGGGAAGATGCCCTGTGGTTTTGAACAGGTGCATGAGTGGTTTGTTAGTAGGGGGCTTGTTCTCAAGGTTAGTAAGTCGATGTGCCTTCCCAAGGGTGGGGTGGAGCAGAGTGAGCTCCACCTGGTGCTGAGGATAGGGGATGTGGTCATCCCCTGGGTGGAGGAGTTGTTTTCTCTTGGGGTGCTCTTGGAACAGACGGGGGTTGGAGATTGGCAGGTGGCACAGGTGGCACAGGTCGCATGGTACAAGCTCTGGCTGGTGTGCCAGGTGTGGCCCTTGGCGGCGTAGGTTTTGAGAGAGGTCATGCAAGTGCTTGTGGAGAGCTCGCTTGATGATTGTAATACCTTGTATGTAGATATCCTGAAGTGGGTGATTCATCGGCTGCAGTTGGTGTAGAACGTGGTGGTGCGAGTTTTGCTGAGCGCGTGGTGTACAGATTGTGCGTTGCTATTGTTGCGGCAGCTTCATTGATCGCCTGTTTGGGCACGTTGTCATTTTAAGTTGTTAGTTATTGTGTTTTGGACTTTGTCAAAAGGTCGCCCAGGTTCCCTGCATGGTATGTGGAATTCGTATGAGGCCCGGCGGGATCTACACTCATCCCAAGGCCGTTTTTTGCAGGTACTAGGTCTGGGTGAGGCAAGGTGTGTGCATCTTTTCTGAGTTATAGGGGCCGAGGCCTGGAATATGCTGCCTGCTGATGTGCGAGTGGTGGCTGATTTGCACTCATTTAGGAAATTGCTCAAAACCGCACTATTTTCAGGAGCTTGATACAATGAAGGTTGAATAGTTTAGGAATCGCTCTATTTTCAGCAGCCCAAAACAGTAGGGTACTTGTTGTTCAAAATGGACAGGATCATGCATTTAGGCTGCAAAAATCCAATGGAGTGGTACAGTATAGGGGGCGAAGTGCTTCTGTCCATGAAAGAAGAGTGGGACCTAGGGGTGATTGTTTCTGATGATCTTAAGGTGGATAAATAGGTAGAAAAGACAATGGTGAAAGCTAGAAGGATGCTTAGGTGCACAGGGAAAGAAATGACCAGCAGGAAAAAGGAGGTGATAGTGCCTCTGTATAAATCTTTGGGCTCAGACCTAACTTAGAGTATTGTGTGCAAGTCTGGAGACCACACCTTCAAAAGGATATAAACAGGATGGAGTCAGTGCAGTGTGTGGCTACTAAAATGATCAGTGGGCTTTGCCATAAGACATATGGGGACAGACTTAAAAGATCTCAAAATGTATACTTTGGAAGAAAGATGGGAGAGGGGAGATATAATAAAGATGTTTAAATACCTCCATGGCATAAATGTACAGAAGGAGACCCTCTTTCAATTGAAAGAGCTCTGCAATAAGGAGACATAGGATGAAGGTGAAAGGAGATATTTCTTTACGGAAAGAGAGGTAGATGCATGGAACAGTCTCCCAGTGGAGGTAGTAGAGACAAGGACAGTATCTGAATTCAAGAAAGCATGGGACAAACACAGAGGTTCTGTAAAAGAAAAAAGGGACAATAGAGCTTAGTGGTC
The DNA here is from genome assembly GCA_033557465.1 of Ichthyophis bannanicus. Classification (NCBI taxonomy): domain Eukaryota; kingdom Metazoa; phylum Chordata; class Amphibia; order Gymnophiona; family Ichthyophiidae; genus Ichthyophis; species Ichthyophis bannanicus. Next base: position 117,932,759 of record CM066043.1, read on the forward strand.
AGTATGGAAGGGCAGACTGGAAAGGCCATATCGTCTTTTTCTGCCATCATGTTTTTATGTTTCTAAGAGAGAGAGAGAAGTAGTCACTGGAAGTAACATAAAGGAATCTGGTGAGATAAAATGAGGTTGAGAGAGTCGAATGAAGAGACTGCAATAGTCAGAGAGACATGCAAGATTAGAAAGTCAAAGATGCTTGCAGGCTGATGCAGTAACCCAGGATTGGAGCCATGTACTAATGCTCGATGCATGACTCACCATTCCAAACGTAAAGAAATATTTTGCCCCTCCACCCCAGTGGAATACCCAAATAGCATGTAAATAAGTTGTGTGCAAAAATTGTAAACTAACATGGGAGATATGCTGGAAGCATGCACACATGGGTCTACACTAGCAGCAACTATATCTTCTACACAAAAGAAACTGTATTGACACTTATAATGGATTGCCTAGGTTGGGAGGCACCTATTTTCAGGGTTTTTTTTTTAATAAAGATACATGAAGTAGCATTTCAGAAAGGATGTCCAGGTGAAAGCTGGAGCATCCAGGCAAAATGCCCAAAAAAACAACTTGGACATTTCCAAAATGGATGGCCACATGGACGACCACATAGATATCCCCACTATAAACACTTGGGGTATATCCTATGTTGAATGCACATCTATGCAAGTTATTTTTCATGTGGGGATATGCATTGACTTGTTAAACTGAAAGCAAGTGTCCTTGTTTTCCTGCAAGTCTCATTATTATCATGAGAAGTATAGGGGATATCAGGGTAGCTTCCTTTTTGTGGAGGAGTAGCCTAGTGGTTAGAACAGCAGCTTAGTGACCAGGGTTTGATTCCTAGTGGCACTTCTTGTAGCTTCAGGCAAGTCACTTCACCCTCCATTTTCTTAGAAGAAATATACTTCCATTTGCACTTTATCAAGGAAACGCAGGGACTGCCTGGAAATACAAAGAAGCTAACGCCTGAGGAGAAAGAGAGGCACTCGCAGTACTCAACAGAGATTTGCAACATGCAGCAAGACAAGACAAAGAGAAGTACTGCAATGATGCATGCAAGGAAATTGAATCAGAATCTATTAGAGGAAGCACAAGATCAGCTTTCCTAAAGCTACAAGTGTTAAAAAATTCCAGCCTCCAATTGGAATGCTACAGGACGCTCAAGGATCCTTGTTGACTGATGCTGAGAAGCTCAAGAAATGGTGGAAAGAATACACACAGGGTCCACAAAGAAACAGCGCTAGCCGCTCAAACGAGCAGAAACAAAAACAGGAAGCGGCAGATTCAACACCCAATAAATTTATTATAACCAAATAAGTGGCCTAAGCCCAACACAGGCCGTGTTTCGTATACAAACTTCCTCAGGGGCTATCAGGACACACTAAAAAATAAATTGTAAAACCATATTAGTATGAACAAACAATAAATACACCAAAAACGAGGGGTTAAAAAATATATGAAAAATAGAAAATTATAACACGAATATACAATATTCATAAAATAAAGGCGAAATGGACTACATCAAATGACTTGCTAAAAAAACTCATCAATAATAATCAATTAAAATCATAGAAAACCATATACAGTCACTGAAAACGAATCCTAATCTATTCAATAAACTGTACTATGGATCTAATGATATATAAGTCTACACAATGAACTGTTCTATAGATCTGATGACATAAATATGTATACATACATATGTAAAAATACATAAATAGAATAAAATAAATAAATAACTAAAAATACTAAATGGAATCCAATAAAAAATTAAAAAATTACCAAATTAAAGAATTATCAGGCAATTTGTAATCATACCAACATGTACAACAGAAAATATAAAAATGCCATATACAAACATTAAAAATTGAATCCTCACATATTAAATAAATTATACTATAAGTCAGTTAACATATGAATATGTATACATACATATACCTTAAGTATATAAATAAAAATTATCAAATAAATAAATAACTAAAAATACTGAGAGGAATACAAAAAATAAAGTCAGACATATATAATTGTACATGAATATACCAAAGATGTGAAAAAGTAAAAAAACAACTATGTACAATCAAAGATGAGAAGGGATGAGGAGACTAGAGGAGTAGGTCTAATTGAATAACAATTATGTTAATACTAAAAAACTATATGTAAAATTGAACATTACCTGTGGGTGTGATATGCATAGACTACACCAAGCTCAAAAGAGACAATGGAGGTCGCCACTAACAGAAAAACTTCTGAAGATTAAAAAAAGCGGAAACAGTTACGCCAAAATAGACAATAAAAAAATAAAATCATGTACGGATATTGCACTCTACCTTAGAAGAATAAGAGCAGTTAAAAAAATATAAAATATAAATAAACAATAAATAAAGTATATAAGAGATAAGAATATACTACTATATACTGGGGAATAGAAGGTGTTGGATACTACCCCCATAAAAATATAAATATATTTCTAATTGTAAAAGAATATTTCTAATTGTAAAAAAAATGTACCCCCATTTAAAATACATAGTCATACACATAAGTCATTGGTAGAATAATACATCAGATAAAAAAGATAAAAATGTGTAGGTAATACAAACTGAAAAGAGAAAAAAGAAAAAAAGGGGGGCAAAAAAAGGGGGGGAGGAGGGGAAGGAAAGAAAGGGAGGGGGGAGGAAGAGGAAAGGGAAAAAGGGGAAGGAGAGACAGGGAGGGGGGAGGAAGAGGAAAGGAAAAAGGGGGAAGGGTGAAGAAGGGGGGGGGGAGGAAATGGAGAGGGTGGGATGTACGGGCAAAGTAAAAAGGAAAAACAAGCGGAGAGAGGGAAGGAAAGGGAGATAACCGCAAATGACGGTACTGAGGCAGGGGGGAAGGGGGGGAAGAGGGGGGGGGAGGAAGAAGAAAGGAAAGGGAAAGGGGAGGAAGGGGGAGGGGGAAGGGGAGGGAAAGGAAAAGGGGGGGAGGGAGAGGAGAGGGAGAAGGGAGGGGGAAGAGGGGAGGAGGAGAGGGGGGAAGAAAAGAGGAAAAGGGGGGGGGGAGGGGAGGGAGGGGAAAAGAAGAGCTGTATCCAACCATTGTAAACCCAAACTAACTCCAATATTAGAGGAACATATTGTCTCTCTAGAGATCTATATAGGGAAAACCCATACTATTAAGAAATGGGGACACCAGACAGTGCTCAAAAAAGAAATCCAAATGGACACATCCCGACATTATAATCTCTCTTGCCTTCACAAAATCCGATGGATACCTCGTACCACGTGATCCACTACAGGATTCTGAAATAATGTTCATAGAACCTTAGAAAGGAAATGCATAATGGGTTATTATGGGACCAAACATAAAGTGCAGAAAAAATCTGATATAGACACTAAAACAAAAGGCGAAAACTCCAATCTGCCAAGACCAAAGAAGCATTGTAAACTCCTACAAGAAGACTGAATCAGCTGCACATGTCCATTTAAAAATTCATTCAAGAGAAACCCAACCAAAAAACTAAAGTAGATAATGAAATTCAGAAAAAACCTTATTCTAAAAACAGAACACATTAAAAAGCGAGGAACTGTTAGGAAAAGGATATAGAAAGAAGGCTATAAGAATCAAATGTCACCCAGCCTGAGGGGAACACAAATCGTAATGCATTGCCTTAAAAAACTTTCAAATACAGGAAACCGCCTGAAAAAGCCAAGTTAAAAAAGAGAGAATAAAACAATAAAAACCCGTAGTAATATCGAGTGCAAAGCCTACTACATTATATATGTGAGAAACCTAATGAAGGCCAAACAAACAGCACACCCACAAGAAGCCGTTTCAAAGTTACTTAAATAGAAATTACAATGTAACATTCCAATTGTGTTAATAAGCGCACACAGTGATATCGAGAACATAAATACTAAGCCTGCGACAGTGTAAATGTAAAAAGACCTTAAGGATCTTGATCAAACAAACCACCTGCAGAAGCCGTTTCACATTTCTCAAAGAGATGAAGAACGCCGATGCATGCGCATTAAATAGGAGGGCAAACCGGAAGTATAAAAAAGGTATGGATAATCAAACAACAAAATATACCATACTATAAAGCAAAACCCTGAAGAAAAACTTGATCAAACAAACCACCTCCAGAAGCCGTTTCACATTTCTCAAAGAGATGAAGAACGCCGGTGCATGCGCATTAAATAGGAGGGCAGACCGGAAGTATAAAAAACAAGGGTATGGATAATCAAACAACAAATTATACCATATTATAAAGCAAAACCCTAAAGAAAAACTTAACTCAAGTCATATGATCCACCAAAGGGGGGGTCGGAGATCTTGAACCATCATTTAAAAACTAAAATCCTGCCGATGAGATCCAGATCCCGTCAAACAGAAACCAAAAAGTGCTCCACTCTAAAAAAAGGGGTTTAAACCATTGACTAAAGCTGCGAGCAACCAAAATAAATAATATATAATGAATCTGATAAACTAAGCTGGGGAACCAAAAATAAGGGGAGGAAGGGGAGAGGGAGAAGAAGGGGGGGGGGGGGGAAGGGGGGAAGGGGGAAGGGGGGGGAAGGGGGGAGAGGAGGGGGAGGGAGGGGAGGGGGGGAAGGGGAAGGGGAGGGAGAAGGAGAAAGAGGGGGGGGGGGGAAAGGGAGGAGGAAGAGGAGGGAGGGGAAGGGGAGGGGAGGAGGAGGGGGGAGGGGGGGGAGAAGGAGGGGGAGGAGGAAAGGGAGAGGGGGAGGGAAAGAGGAGGAAAAAGGGGGGGGAGGGGAGGGGGAGGAAGGGGGGAGGGAGGGAGGGGAGAAGGGGGGAGGGGAGGGGAGAAGGAGGAAGGGGGGAAGAGGGTGGGGGGGGAAGGAAGGAGGAGGAGAGAGGGGGGGGGGAGAAGGAGGGGGAGGGAGGGGGGAGGGGGAGGGGGGGGGGAGGGAGAGAGGGGGAGGAAGGGGAGGGGGGATGGGGGAGGGAGGAGTGGGAGAGAAAGGAAGAAACACAGCACAAGAACAGAATACTAAAAGTATGAACAAGTATCCTATAAGAACACAGAAGGGGAGAGAGGGGGGGAAGGGAAGAGGAAAGAGGGAGAAAGGGGGGGGAAGGGAGGGGGGAAGGGGGGGGGGAAGAAGGAGAGGGGGGGGAGGGGGGAAAAAGGAGGGAGGGAGGGGAGGAGGGAGGGAAGGGGGGGGAGGCAAGGGAGAAGGGGAAGGGAAGGGAGGGAAGGAAGGGTGTGAGGGAGAAAACACAGCACAAGAACAGAGTGCTAAAAGTATGAACAAGTATCCTATAAGAACACAGAAAGGTCTTGTTCTAAATTCAGACCCCGAGGAGTTAACGTGTCCATTAAAAAAATATATTTTTGTTCAAGCCTTAATAATGTCTTGTCATTATCCCCACCCCTCCAGTTGGGTATCACCTTCTTAATCACAAAAAAACGCAAATCTGATAGGGAATGATTGTTCTCAAGCCAATGCTGAACCAATGGTTTATCATCCAACTTCCTTCTAATACTACTCTTGTGTTCAATTATCCTAACCCGTATTGTACGTTTAGTTTTACCAACATATAACATTTTACATGGACAGAGGATTACATATATTACGTTTGTAGTATCACAGTTAGAGTGATCATGTATATAATATTTTTTCTGGGTGATGGGATGTGTGAAGAATCTTCGAACCGGAAAAGAAGAGTGTATGCATACAGAGCAGTGTCCACAATGATATTGACCTTTATAACTTGAGGGGGGTTTTCTCTCAGTAAGAGCTGAGGATACAAGAAGATCTCGGAGATTGGCACTTCTTTTATGAGCTACCATTAGTTCCATTTTCTCAAAACCTGGAACGGCTTGTACCAAGTGCCATTCTTTTTTTAAAATATCAATAATCTTATGGGAGATCAACGAATAGTTTAGAGGACAAACCATTTTGTCATGTGCATTGTCCCTACGACGTAGTCTGAGTAAGTCAGCCCTTGATGAATCCCTCGCTCTGACATATGCTTTATTGATAGCACAGACGGGGTATTTGCGCTCTTGAAATCTCTCTCGTAAAGCTGAAGATTGATCCTCAAAATCTGCATCCGAGGTGCAAATCCTCCTAACCCGTAGGAATTGTCCAACCGGTAAGTTATTTTTAAAAGCGGGATTATGGAAACTTGAATGATGAAGTAGAGTATTACGATCGGTAGGTTTTCATTATCTACTTTAGTTTTTTGGTTGGGTTTCTCTTGAATGAATTTTTAAATGGACATGTGCAGCTGATTCAGTCTTCTTGTAGGAGTTTACAATGCTTCTTTGGTCTTGGCAGATTGGAGTTTTCGCCTTTTGTTTTAGTGTCTATATCAGATTTTTTCTGCACTTTATGTTTGGTCCCATAATAACCCATTATGCATTTCCTTTCTAAGGTTCTATGAACATTATTTCAGAATCCTGTAGTGGATCACGTGGTACGAGGTATCCATCGGATTTTGTGAAGGCAAGAGAGATTATAATGTCGGGATGTGTCCATTTGGATTTCTTTTTTGAGCACTGTCTGGTGTCCCCATTTCTTAATAGTATGGGTTTTCCCTATATAGATCTCTAGAGAGACAATATGTTCCTCTAATATTGGAGTTAGTTTGGGTTTACAATGGTTGGATACAGCTCTTCTTTTCCCCTCCCTCCCCTCCCCCCCCCCTTTTCCTCTTTTCTTCCCCCCTCTCCTCCTCCCCTCTTCCCCTCCCTTCTCCCTCTCCTCTCCCTCCCCCCCTTTTCCTTTCCCTCCCCTTCCCCTCCCCCTTCCTCCCCTTTCCCTTTCCTTTCTTCCTCCCCCCCTCTTCCCCCCCTTCCCCCTCCCTCCTTCCCTTCCTTTCCGGTTCTCTCCTTTCCTTCCCTCTCTCCCCTTGTTTTTCCTTTTCCTTTCCCCTTCCCTCCACCCTCTCCTTTTCCTCCCCCCCCCCTTCTTCACCCTTCCCCCTTTTTCCTTTCCTCTTCCTCCCCCCTCCCTTTCTCTCCTTCCCCTTTTTCCCTTTCCTCTTCCTCCCCCTCCCTTTCTTTCCTTCCCCTCCTCCCCCCCCCTTTTTTTGCCCCCTTTTTTTCTTTTTTTCTCTTTTCAGTTTGTATTACCTACACATTTTTATCTTTTTTATCTGATGTATTATTCTACCAATGACTTATGTGTATGACTATGTATTTTAAATGGGGGGTACATTTTTTTTACAATTAGAAATATTCTTTTACAATTAGAAATATATTTATATTTTTATGGGGGTAGTATCCAACACCTTCTATTCCCCAGTATATAGTAGTATATTCTTATCTCTTATATACTTTATTTATTGTTTATTTATATTTTATATTTTTTTAACTGCTCTTATTCTTCTAAGGTAGAGTGCAATATCCGTACATGATTTTATTTTTTTATTGTCTATTTTGGCGTAACTGTTTCCGCTTTTTTTAATCTTCAGAAGTTTTTCTGTTAGTGGCGACCTCCATTGTCTCTTTTGAGCTTGGTGTAGTCTATGCATATCACACCCACAGGTAATGTTCAATTTTACATATAGTTTTTTAGTATTAACATAATTGTTATTCAATTAGACCTACTCCTCTAGTCTCCTCATCCCTTCTCATCTTTGATTGTACATAGTTGTTTTTTACTTTTTCACATCTTTGGTATATTCATGTACAATTATATATGTCTGACTTTATTTTTTGTATTCCTCTCAGTATTTTTAGTTATTTATTATTTGATAATTTTTATTTATATACTTAAGGTATATGTATGTATACATATTCATATGTTAACTGACTTATAGTATAATTTATTTAATATGTGAGGATTCAATTTTTAATGTTTGTATATGGCATTTTTATATTTTCTGTTGTACATGTTGGTATGATTACAAATTGCCTGATAATTCTTTAATTGGTAATTTTTTAATTTTTTATTGGATTCCATTTAGTATTTTTAGTTATTTATTTATTTTATTCTATTTATGTATTTTTACATATGTATGTATACATATTTATGTCATCAGATCTATAGAACAGTTCATTGTGTAGACTTATATATCATTAGATCCATAGTACAGTTTATTGAATAGATTAGGATTCGTTTTCAGTGGACTGTATATGGTTTTCTATGATTTTAATTGATTATTATTGATGAGTTTTTTTAGCAAGTCATTTGATGTAGTCCATTTCGCCTTTATTTTATGAATATTGTATATTCGTGTTATAATTTTCTATTTTTCATATATTTTTTAACCCCTCGTTTTTGGTGTATTTATTGTTTGTTCATACTAATATGGTTTTACAATTTATTTTTTAGTGTGTCCTGATAGCCCCTGAGGAAGTTTGTATACGAAACACGGCCTGTGTTGGGCTTAGGCCACTTATTTGGTTATAATAAATTTATTGGGTGTTGAATCTGCCGCTTCCTGTTTTTGTTTCTTTTCGGAAAGAATACACACAGTCATTATACCATAAAGATCAGGTGGACCAACAGCCATTTCAACCTGTACCTTATGATCAGGAACCATTGGTGATGAAAGAAGAAGTCAAAGCAGCATTGAAAGCATTATCAAAGAACAAAGCACCAGGTATTGATGGCATTCTCATTGAAGTATTACAGCAATCTGATGCAGCTGTTACCATATTTAGAAGGCTCTGCCAGGAAATTTGGAAGACAACATCTTCTACTTCTAAAGGAAGGAGGAGTGGCCTAGTGGTTAGGACATGGTACCTCAGGTCAGAGAACTGGAGGTTCAAGTCCCACCTGGGGACAGCAATCTCAGGCTGGAGGGCCTGAGGTTTCTAGCCCTATAGCCACTCCTTGTGGCCTTGGGTAAACCACTTAACCCTCTGTTGTTTCAGGTACACATAGATTGTGAGCCCCTTTAGGGACAAGGGAATGCATCCAGTGCCTGTTTGTAGTAATTACATAACATAAACCACTTTGATTGAAGGATAAGGTGGTATAGAAAAATGGTCACATAAATAAACATCATGGCCAATTGTCTTAAAAATATCTGTGTTTATACCAATGCTAAAGAAAGGTGATCTAACTGACTTCGGGAGACAGCCAACTTGGCTTTAGACAAGGAAGATCTTGTCTTACTAATCTGTTATGTTTTTTTGAAGGAGTGAATAAACAGGTGGACAAAGGTGAGTCGGTTGATATTGTGTATCTGGACTTTCAGAAAGCCTTTGACAAGGTCCCTCATGAGAGACTTTTGGCAAAACTAAAGAGTCATGGGATAGGAGGCAGTGTACTACTGTGGATCAGGAACTGGTTAAAAGATAGAAAGCAGAGGGTAGGGCTAAATGGCCAATTTTCCCAATGGAGAAAGGTGAATAGTGGTGTACCCCAGGGATCTGTGCTGGGTCCGCTGCTTTTTGACATATTCATAAATGACCTGGAAAGTGGAATAACGAGTGAGGTTATCAAATTTGCTGATGACACAAAACTATTTAAAGTTGTTAAAACCCAGGAGGATTGTGGAAAATTGCAAGAGGATCTTGATAAATTGGAAGACTGGGCATCAAAATGGCAGATGAAATTTAATGTGGAGAAGTGCAAGGTTATGCACCTAGGGAAGAACAACCCAAACTATGGTTACACGATGCAAGGTTCCACATTAGGAACCACCACCCAAGAAAAAGATTTAGGCGTCCTTGTGGATACCATGTTAAAACCCTCGGCCCAGTGTGCAGCGGCGGCCAAGAGAGCAAATAGAATGCTAGGTATGATAAGGAAAGGAATGGAAAATAAAACAAAAGATATTATAATGCCTCTATATCGTTCCATGGTGAGACCGCACCTTGAATATTGTGTGCAATTCTGGTCGCCATATCTTAAAAAGGATATAGCAATTTTAGAAAAGGTTCAGAGAAGAGCCACCAAAATGGTAAAGGGGATGGAAGGCTACTCCTATGAAGAAAGGCTAAAAAGGTTGGGGCTCTTTAACCTGGAAAAGAGACGGCTGAGGGGAGATATGATAGAAGTCTATAAATTAATGAACGGAGTGGAAACGGGTAAACGTAGATCGATTGTTTACCTTATCAGAATATAGAAAGACTAGGGGACATGCAATGAAGCTACAGGGTAAACTATTTAAGACTAATAAAAGAAAATATTTTTTCACTCAACGTGTAATCAAACTCTGGAATTTGTTACCGGAGGATGTAGTAAAGGCTGTTAGTGTAGCTGGGTTTAAAAAAGGTTTGGACAAGTTCCTGGAGGAAAGGTCCATAAACCATTATTAAGAAGGGACCCAGGATATCAATGCTTGAACCAATACAAGCATTGTGGAACCTGTGTCCCTTGGGGAAACTGCTAGGTACGTATGACCTAGATTGGCCACTGTTGGAAACAGAATACTGGGCTTGATGGACCTTGGTCTGACCCAGTATGGCATATCTTATGTTCTTATGTTCTTATGGAAATTTTCAAACAATCACTTTGATCCCACATGCCAGCAGGTTTCTTCTTAAGATTATTCAGTAGAGACTACAACCATACCTGGAACGAGAACTGCCTGAAGTGCAAGTAGGGTTCAGGAAAGGGTGAGGGATGAGAGGTATATCACAGATGTGAGATGGATCCTTGAAAAGACAAAAGAATATCTATATGTGTGTTATTGACTACAGCAAGGCTTTTTAAACCATGAGAAACTCTGGGCCACATTAAGAAGCATGGGTATACCAGAACACTTGATAGTTCTCTTGCACAACCTTTACATTGATCAAGAAGCAACAGTTTGAATGGAATAAGGAGAAACAAAATGGTTTAAAAGCAGCAAAGGTGTACGACAAGGCTGCATGCTTAATCCTACTTGTTTAATTTATATGCAGAACAAATCATCAGAAAAGCAGGACTGTAGGAAGACAACCGAGGTGTGAAGATTGGTGGAAGACTCATCAACAACCTTCACTATACTGATAATACCACATTACTGGCTGAAAGTGAAGATGATCTGAAACATTTGCTTTTCAAGATCAAGGAACATAGGGATATGTTTACTAAAGGGTATTAAGGTAGCAAACATTAGCAAGCATTAACGGCAGCAATAAGGGGTTTTTGTGCAAAAAGGACTCTGGGCATGTAGGAGGCATTCCGGTGTTAAGGGTGCTATGGGCCATTTCACGTGCATTAATGGGACATCAGGCATTAAGGTGTCAAGCATGCACTTTAATGGCTCTAACCCTAACACTGGAGAAAGGAGCTGCAAGGAAAGTCAATCTGAAGGTGATGGGTGGAAGGACAGGTAGGAGTCAATGGACCTGCCAAATATGTGACAGGCAGTAAAGTGGATAAACATGTGTGAGGCAGCTGCACCAATGCACAGCGGGATGCCAATGTAAAATGGTGCAGTGTCAGTGTGTGGCATACGATGGGGAAGACGTATCCTCCAGTGGAGTCAGAGGTGACAGGATGTATGCAGTGACAGACGGACAGCTTAGGAGCGGTGACATGCAGATCAGGCACAGGAGAGGCATTCATGAATAGCCGAAATTCGCAAAAGAGTACCAGTGTAGGCCACGTTATAGCAGCTTGCACAAGAAGATGTGATTGCACACTGCCAACAGAGGTGGATGGATGGGCTGAAGGAAGGATAGCGGCAGAGGTGAGGGTGGTATGGACTCGCAGCACCAATGTGCCATAGGTGCCATGCCCAATGTATATGTACTGTGTGTGATAATGTGCGCCAGTGCCACAATGAAGGCCTGATACCAGACAGGTTTTACCCACACCTATCTCAGCAACAAAGCCACCATACAACACCTCAGACAAATGTGCAGATAACAACTTTCATCCAAACTGGGCAAATTGGGCACGTATGGACATGAGGTGATACCTGCAGGTGGCTATCCACGGGGCTGCATGTGTCCGCGTGTACTGCAGAGATGTAATGGAGCCAAAGCTATACATTCACAGTCATGATGTCATACAGGACACATGTTGCCCAAGTAGGCTACAGCTGTATGCATGTAACTGCCTGTCAGTATAGCGCTGTGTCAGTGCAGTCACATTGGGGTACATCTTGCTGTCAATTGGTAACGGCTAATGATAAACAGAGACTGTATGGACCTGCAGTCTGCCGAGCCATTGGTGGGTTAAGTTATCTGCTCAAGGTCAGAAGGAGGTTTTGCAGTTCATAAAGGTTGTGACAGACATAGAATGAGACAGTAACACATGCCGAAATGTTACATAAGGAGTGGTAATGGGCCTAAAGCCATGGTACATTGGCCCCCAAGCCATTTCCATGACTATCACACCATGTCTCCAGGCAGGGGCCTGACATCTGCAGGGTGAACATGTCTGATCCCCTGCCATGGGCTACAACAGAGCCAATAAAGCCATGCTCCCAGAAGGCCATGATGGGGAATAGCATGTTTGCTCACCCAGAACGCATAAAAATGTAGATTGATGAGTGTGTGCAAGTCACAGCAGAGCCAGGAATGTAACAGGCAAGGAAATGACTTAATTAGCACACAGGTGTCAAATAAGCAAGTTGGAATTGAACCCTTACCACCTGCCTATGGAGGCATTGCACTAATCAGTAGGCTACACCTCTGCACCTCACCACACAATAATGTCTAGATTCAAATAGCCTGCAGGTCTCTGCCCAAACTGCTGTGTGTGCCAGTATTCGTTAGCCCCTCCAGTACATATGAGGCACTGCACAAGCAGAACAGCAGTCTGACAGTGTGTGCTACAAGCATATAACAGCTACAAACCATGCTACTGAGCAAGTTTTGCAGTCAACCTGAGGGTGAGGATGGGCGCCCAACACTTGTTCCCCAGAACTTACACTGCTAAAGATGATCTCTGCTTGCTGTGTTTCAGATCCCCAACACTACCAGTTGTGGCAGGTGTTGTCTGCAGTGTGTTATGCTAGTTACCTGTAGGTGCCAGTCAGAACTGGGCCCTACTCCTGTTGGATAGGGACCCTCCTAGAGCAGGGTATGTCAGTGCCAAGTATTAAAAAGTTGCTGTCATGGATTTGGGGGGGGGGGGGGGGTCTCTAGGCCTGCTGTTATTGTCCTGCTATCACCACAGTGAGTAGGCCAGGATCAACTGCTGTCCCAGCCATTTTGGACTAAAAGTCCATCACAGCAAACTCAGTCAGACTACATCTGCTGTCCACCACTGGGCTGTTTCAGCCATGCACATACCAACTGCAGCTGGTCTACACACAATTCATGCACAGAGCAACCATGATTGTGCACCCAGGGTGAGATAAACTGCATGGACACACATAACAGTAATTCAGCAAGTGGGCTCTCTGGACAGAGATTGCACCCACATCACTGGACCTAGCCCTTGTAAAAGCACAATGTGGATTCATAGCTATGCTATAGTCACTGCTCGGTCAGAGTGAAAGTGCTCTCTCAGCATGACATGCTGTGGCTGCCAAGGCAATGCACGTGTCAGACAATCACTACGATGTCGTAACATTGACCATACTGCCGCGGCAGACACATCCTGGCCAATCTGCTCTGTTTCAGGCCATACCCATAATCCTCTGCTCCTGGTCATGCACATTTGCAGACTTACGCTGGGAACAGCTTAGGCAAGGCAGGGCACAGTCAAGTGCAGAAAGCCACAGAACAATGGAGAGACAGACACAGACAGACACTACACACTCACATTGCCGCACTGTGCAAAAGTGGGGATGGTTGGCATTCCTGCCTCTCACTTTGGTCTCTATATCAGCTCAGGCATTGTTAAAGTGTGCTCACTGTATAGTCGCTATTAGCGTGCTTTGACATTAACACCCGTTGTTAATGCCCACTGTGTACCTGTGCTATCAGCCTGCCTCTCCACCCAGCTCTGGATAATAGAGCCAGTCTGTGTGGCTGATGGGTGTTTGTACCCTTGCTGGTTGGTTCATTGGGGGTTGCACGTGCTGGTGCTATACCTGCACTGTAGGCTAAAGTTTAGCCACAGCGACATGCAATATGTGATCCGCAGCTGGAGCTGCCACTCATATACACACTGACTGTATGTGTTGCGCCACAGTGCTGCCATATGGATATATCAGTCCCTGGGGATGACATGCTCTCCATCAGGCACACATTGGTACATGTTGCAAAGCACATGGCACACAGGATGAGAAAATGGCTTTGGTCTGCTGTTGGCGGGTGCCACTGCCCCCTCTACCAACACCCCCACACCATGCTATCATGCCCATGTGCTGATAGTGGTGGTGGAGGTGCACAGTCCCAGCCTGCCCAACATGCGGGTTTGGCTCATGCCTAGTGTGCAAGATCTGGAGTGAGGGGGGGGGGTGGAGAGGCACACATGGATGGCTACACAGCCCCCCCCCCACCATCTGCTTTTGCAGGGACCCCATCCCTGATACATCTTGGGGGGGATGTTAGCCACTGCTGTGGTAGTTCCCTGGGTGCCTGCATGTTGAAGCTACCTGGGGGGCTTCAGCTTCTGGCACTGTCGACCTCTTCCTCCACAGCTGGATGCAGCGGCGGGGGGGAGGGGAGTAGCCAGGATTTCTGCTTAGGGTGCTTGGACCCTTGGACCGCCCCATGTGGTGCATCCCCTTTGCGCAGCAGCAGCATGTCTGTGGGTCACCATTGTCATTGTGGGAGCATGCCAGACATCACAGATAGTAATGCGGATAGACTGATACCCCTATAAGGGGAGGCTAAAAAGGTTAGGGCTCTTCAACCTGGAGATGAGATGGGTGAAAGGGAGATATGATAGTGGTCTATGATGTAATGAATGGAGTGGAATGGGTACATGTAGATCAGTTGTCTATGCCATCAATATGAAGAAAGACTAGGGGACATGCAATGATGCTACAGTGTAACCCACTTGAGGTTAATATGGGAAACTATTTTGTCAGTCAACACATAATCACACTCTGGACATCATTACTGGAGGATATAGTAACAGCTGTTCGTGTAGCTGGGTTTCAAGAAGGTTTGGACAGGTTTCTGGTGGAAAGGTCTATAACCCATTATTCAAGAGGACTCAGGAAATCCACTGCTTGCCCCAATACAGGCATTGTGGAACCTGTGTGTCTTTTGGGGATACTGCTAGGTACTTGTGACCTAGATTGGCCATTGTTGGATACAGGATACTGGGCGTGCTGGACCTTGGTCTGACCCAGTCTGGCATATCATATGTTCTCCTGTTCTTATGTACTTATGTGCCACCTGGGCAGCTGCCTGGTCTGCCCTGTGCACCAGCAACCCCCACTGCATGACCCACGTGCCACCTCCTTTGTCCCATATGCACCATCAACATAGTGCCCTTTCATACTTGGGCACCATGCTGATGCTGCTAATGGAGATTTACTATCACTGTCTGGGGCTCCCCTGTCACTGCATCACATTGCATTGTTTTACTTGGCATTAGGGTTCCCAATGTTAAAGAGCTTTAAGGCACATTGCGCAACTGGTGTTAAGGGAGCACACGCTGTTAACTCCCACTCTCCGTCCCACTAACGCCCATTCTCTGTCTATTGTGCCCTTACTGCTGCTGGAGCCCTTAACGCCTGTTAAAGTGACTTTTCACTGCATTAAGGGCACCAAAGTGTTGATAACAGGCGTTAATGGCACACTGGCGCCCTTAACGTCCTTTAGTAAACATACCCCATAGTCTTAAAATAGATCTGCACCTTAATGTAAAGAAGACAAAGACCCTGACAACTGGCAAAATCAATAAGTTCATCACTGATGGAGAAGAAATTGAAATAGTTGACAACTTTATCCTACTTGGATCAACTAATAATAAAGAAACGACAAGCAGTCAAGAAATCCAGTGATGCATTGCTCTTGGCAGAGTGGCTATGAAGGATCTAGACAAGATTCTCAAGATCAGTGATGTCTCTCTCCATACAAAGATTTGACTTGCTAAAGCCATGGTATTTTCAATAACGTCATATGGACGCAAAAGTTGGACGTGAAAAAGATAGACAGAAAGAAAATCGATGCCTTTGAATTATGGTGCTGGCGATGAATATTGTGTATACCATGGACTGCCCAAAGAACAAACCAGTCAGTACTAGAGGAGATCAAACCTAAGCTTTATGTTTATGTTTATGTTTATGTTTATTGTGTTTGATAAAAACCGCCTTTCCAAAATAACCAAGGCGGTGTACAATAAAAATCATTAAAAGAGGCTAGAAGCCAATAAAAAGGAAAGGAAATTACAATATCATGATAGGATAGGAGAGAGAGGAGGCGGACAGGACAAGACAAGACAAGAGAGGGAAAGCATGATAGGGATTCAGAGGAGGGGGGTGAGGGATCACACGAAGGGGGAAGGTACATCAAATGCCAAGGAAAACAGATGGGTCTTTAAGTTTTGCTTGAATGTGGTATATTGGGGGTCCAGGCGGAGGGAGGGGGGGCGAGCATTCCAGAGGGCAGGACCGGCAAAAAAAAAGGCAGAGGTACGGGTGGACTGTAGGTGAGCGCGCGAGGGAGAGGGGAGGGTGAGGCGGTTGAGGTGGAAAGAACGCGGTGTGTGTCTGGGGAAATGAAAAAAAATGAGATCCGTTAGATATTGCAGGGTGCTGGTGTGAAAGGCTTTGTGTACAAGGGTCAACAATTTAAAAGTGGCATGGAAAGGAACAGGCAACCAGTGGAGGTGAAATAATACAGGGGTGATATGATCTCTGGGGGAAGAATGTGTAATGAGGCGTGCTGCAGTATTTTGAATTCGTTGGAGACGGGACAACTGACATTTGGGGAGACCAATGAAAAGTGAATTGGAGAAATCTACTCTAGACATAACGAGGGAGAGTACCAGGGTGGTAAGGGCCGAAGGAGAAAGGAAAGGACGAATGGAGCGGATTTGCCGGAGAAAAAAGAAGGATGTTTTGGTGACATGGGATATGTGAGTATTGAAGGATAGATCGGAATCGAAGTGCACACCAAGGTAGCAGAAAGTTGAAACCAAAGGAACGGGAGTGCCGGAAAAAGTGGGAGCTTTAGAAGGGGGTGAACTGCCGTGGGAGAACCAGATGGCGATAGTCTTAGTGAGATTTAAGTGAAGACAGTTGAGTGTTAACACTTTCTTTAGAAGCTCAGATGACAAAACTTGTCATACTTTGGACACATCATGCAAAGAGAGAGATCATTAGAGAAAGACATCATGCTTGGCAAGTTAGAAGGTCAACACAAAAAAGGAAGGCCAGCAATGAGATGGGTCGATACAGCAGCTATGGGTGTCAATTCTATCAACAACGAGCCATCTGACTGAAGACTGAACACAATTTAGGACAACTATCCAGAGGATCGCCATGAGTTGACACCGACTTGCCGGCATTTAGCAACAACATGACCGTTTCAGACATCCAAAGCATGAATAGGGCTTCTAAAGTAACTCTCATAGTTGCCTATTTATCATTAGAAAATGCCAGCACAAAATCTGCTAAAATCATGGCTACAATATTATCATGTACACTTAAACCAGCTAGGGAGCAGTTGTATGTGTACAAGACTGAAGTATTCAGAGGTCTATTATTTATTAACTTTTATATACCGCTCTATTTAGTATCAGAGCGGTTTACAAGGAACAATAACATGAAAGCAACTTACATCAAAACAGGTAACTTTACATTTAACAGGCATGAACAGCAACTATACAGGGTGGCCCAAAAAAAGTGAGAACATCTTATAGCATATAAGTTATTTAAAAATTCAAAAAGACAGATGTAAATGATTGACAAATTAAAAAAAAAAGATGGCGACCAGAAATTGTCGAAATAAAGATGTTATATAGCTAAAAAGGTAAATAAGTAAACTATTTAAGCTTTTAATTTACAAGATGTTCTCACTTTTTTTGGGCCACCCTGTACAATGAGCAGGTATAATGAACAGTAATGAACAACAATACTTGGTAACAAAGGCAAGGAGCTGATAAATGCAAAAGTGCCTAAAAAGAAGGGGGAGGGGGAAGGACAGGGAGTGGGATCGAGAGAGGGAACTAGAGAGGATGGAGAGCTATGAGAATAATACTTTAAGTACATGGATGGAGCCACGATCTCCGGCTGCAAAAGTCTGTCTTCTTTCCCTGCAGCCTGACCCCTGATTGGGCCTTTCATGACTGAGCCAGACTGCGAGGAACCTCCTGCACCCTCTCACCTCTTTGGTCCCACCAGGCTCAGTTGTCCACCAATGTCCTGAGGGACTTAGTCCTCTTTTGAGGTGGAATAAGCCCCCATCTAACAGGCCAACCCTGAACATACAGGGCCAACCTCAGAAATGGCCCTGTACATCCGTGGTTGCTTCCTGCCCACCATCCTCCCTCACTCCACCTCTGGCCCACCCCTTCCTGCCCACAAACAGAGCTCCCTGCCCAAATTGGCTATACATGGGGAGCTCTGTCTCCGGAAGCTCGATCCAGACATTTAGCGGGTCTGGATGTCTGGATCGAATGTCCAAACCCGCTAAACATGGTCAGAATCTACCCCTTAGGCTATAAAATATGTACCTACTGTATGTCTACTTTCTGACTTCATCTCTACTGTGCCCAGACTATTTCTCCGAAGATACCTATACCTAGCTTGCATACAAGTGCACGTCCACATCACATGGGAGAATTTTTAAAAGTGGCCTTTTATGAATGTATAGAACCAAATATGCATCAGAAAAGCTTTCTAAAATGATGCCCTAAGGGTCTGTCACACTCTTAAGGCTTCCATGTGCAACCCTTCAGGTATCTCCCAATTATTTTAGACTTAATCAGGCCAATATTCAAAACCCTTATCCAGAGAGACTGTGGTGGGCTGTCCGGAAAAGGTGCTGAGCGAAATGGTCAGTGGCAGTATCTGGGTAGTACTGCTAAATATTGCCATAGATTATCCTGGCACTATCCAATTAAGGCAGTGAGTCTGTTGGTGGAATGAGGATGGTACTGCCCTTATCCGGGTAAGTCTGGACCTTATCCAAACAATGCAATTTTAAGTCAGCATTTATCCAGGGCTCTTAGGGCAAATGGAAAGCAGGCTTGTTGCTATCTGAATAAGTGGCAACCGAAAATTTCTGCTATTCGGATAAGGTCAGGACTTATCAGGATAGCGCTGCCCAAACCGGATATTCAGCAGCTAGGGTTGCCAACTGGCTCCAGATGCACCCGACACACTTGATCCAGTCCTAGGTTTACCCCACTGCATGCAGGGACATGTAGTTCTGATTTTTCCATTGCATTCCATAAGAAAAGCAAGACTGCATGTCCCTGCATGCAATGGGGTAAACCCAGGACTGGATCAAGCCTGTCGGGCGCATCTGGAACCAGTTGGCAACCCTATCAGCAGCAGATGCTATCCACATACTACCACTGACTGTCCCACCCATATTTAAGTACTGCAGCTGACCACCGTGATGTTTTAATACAGGCCCTTTTGAACATTGGGCCCACTGCTTATGTTTATGTTTATGTTTATTGTTTCTTGATAAAATCGCCCTTCTCCAAAAATCAGAGCGATGTACAATTAAAAATCAATATTAAAATGGCCAAAGCCATGGAAAGGAAAGGGAAAAGGAAATTACAATTTCATTATAAAACCATAGTATAGACAGGAGAGACAGAAAAAGGATAGAAAAGAGGACAATTATAATTTCTTTATAAAAACCATAGTATAGACAGAGGAGACAGAAAAGAGATAGGAAAGGGAATAAAAGGAGGGTAGGGGCAAGGGGAGTGGAGGTCATACAAAAGGGGAGGGCACATCAAAAGCAAGGGAGAAGAGGTGAGTTTTCAAGTGTTTTTTGAAAGTGGGGTGGTGAGGTTCTAAGCGGAGGGAGGAGGGTAGAGAATTCCAAAGGGCAGGGCCAATGCTTAAATGATGGACCTTTCATATTTCAGTATCTGATCTATTAGAATTGAGGGTCTTATTTTCTTCCACCTCATGTTTGAAGACCCTCTCAAGAGCCACCTTGATTGAGCCTTGACCCCTCTGCTCCTTAGTCTTTCGTCCCACCAGAAAGTATATGAAGGGGTTGGCTGTGCTGTTGATGACAGAGAATAA
Source organism: Ichthyophis bannanicus (assembly GCA_033557465.1). Lineage (NCBI taxonomy): Eukaryota > Metazoa > Chordata > Amphibia > Gymnophiona > Ichthyophiidae > Ichthyophis > Ichthyophis bannanicus. The sequence continues at coordinate 117,952,718 of CM066043.1, forward strand.
GATAGTTGAGAAGATAAGAGCAGGTGGAATGTAGTAACTTTGGGTGTACAAAATCAGCATCACCATCTTGAAGGGCAGAGCAAAGATGAGGAAGATGAACACTGTGGCCACGATGATCACATAAAGCCTTGGTGGGTGCCGATGCTGGAAGTTCCTTCGGATTCTGATGAGCAGAGACAGGTTGGAGAAAACCATGAGGGGCGTGAAGAAAAGAAAAGTTAAAACACCAGTGGAAAGAAATACTGATGTGTTACAGTTATCGTACTGATTCCAGTCCAGTGGCCTGCACAGAAATGTTTCTATTCCAGTTATAAAGCATGAAAATGCCCACAGGAAGACACATACGAAAGTGGACTGGTGCTTGGAGCGCCAAGAGTGGTACCAGAATGGATAAAGAACAGACAGACAGCGCTCCAGACTGATGGCTGTCAGGAGGTACAGACCCGTGTTATAGGCCAAGGTATGAATAACATTCAATGTAGTCCAAAATTCTTCATTCAGCAGAGCTATAAAGAAAATATACAGTACTGAACCCAAAGAAAAGAGGAGGAAAAGGGAATCAGCCAAAGCCAGGTTCAGGAGGTAGACGGTGAATTTGTCCCTCTTAATTTTGAAGCCAAGGAACCTGAGAATGATGCAGTTCCCAACCAATCCCAGGACAGATATGACTAATATAAGAGAGGAGAGCAGGCTTATTTCTGAGGGTGGAAACGATTCATAAAAACTGCTATTTTCTGACCCATTAGATTCTAATGTCACTGTGAGTCTGAGAGAGACTGTGCTCAACTCAACCATGATAAGGATTTTGGCAAGAAATGAGGAAATATGTGGGCTGAAGAAGTTTTCTCTTGGTTCTTGAAAGTACTGCTGTGAGATATTTCCACGTCTCTCTTTTTGATGGAGCTGCAGCTTCCTCTCTTTCTCTCTGTGTCCTGTAGGTGGTGCTATCTGGCTCTCTTGTTCCTTCTTTTGTCTCCAGCTTTCCCTCTCTAGACTGTGAACACAACTGGAAACAGAACAAGTTCAGTTTGATTTGAGAATCTGAAGGCTTAGTTTAACCATAGCCAACCTGCAATTGCTGTGCAGGCCTTACAATCTCTAGTTTAGGAAAACATTCTTAGTGCAGTGTTTGATTAAAGTGTGCTTGGTGCAATACCACACATTTCTATAGTCATTGCAGGATGTAAGCTCTTCTGTCCATGCACATCAAAGGTAATTTTAGAGCAGGGGAACCTAGGTTAAATGAGCTAGAAGGCACTTAATTTGACTTATGTGTCTTTATAACATACCAGTGTAAATTCTACTTCGATGATGCCTACATTGCAGGGGGGGGGGGGGGGGAGGCATCAGATTCGCTCAAGAGCAAGTACAAATTGTAGATTATTGAAGTAAGCACACAACTTAATCTCTTGCAATCTATAGGGAGCATATGCAAAGTGATTTAACCAGTTACCAGACCTTCTAGCTGGATATTCAGTACTAAACCCTTGTTTTTATTTTCAATGCTATCAAGTCAATGCTGACTCCTGGCAACCCAGCTAAAATGCAAACTGGGCACACCAGGTATTCAATGCCAATGGCCAGATACGACGCTGGCATTGAATATCTGGGTCTAATTTAAAGTGGCGATGGCCGGTCGCTTTACTCGGCCTGGCTCCCACTGCTGAATGTGCCCCTTTATGTATATACTTCGCAACTCCACCAGCGCCCCACCCAGACCACACCTGTAAAAGAATGCACGTGCATGCCGTCACGCTTTAGGCGCTTCTATTGGCACACACATGCAAAAATGACTTTATACATTTTGTACTATTTATGAGCACAAGTCCATGTTTTAAAGGACTTCCACACATGAATGGGCACTTGCACGTTCGCACTGGGCAGTCACTATTCTGTAAGTGTGTGAGTACTTTCAGTCTGAGTGTGCACAACGGCGAGTGTGGGTGGGGCTTAAGGGAGTCATTTTTAATCATGATTTTGGACATCTGGAGACATGCATGTGGACGTCTGCGGAGTCATTCTACAAATAACATTTAGAGACGTCTCTAGTGCAGGGATGCCCAATTAGGTGAGGGGGGGGGGTGGGGGAGGTGGTGGAGGCATGTCTTGGGAGGTACAATGAACTTAGATGTCCTGTTGGATTTCAGAAGCATCAGAGACATCCGCAGGCATGTTCATGTTTAGACCTGCCAGGAAAACACAAGGAGCAAGAGACGAGCGATGGTCACAGGATACTTTTATTGGTAAACCCCAACGCGTTTCGGCGAACGCCTTCTTCAGGGGGGATGCAGCTTACAAAGTTAAATAAAGTAAATAACATCAATATGTTTAATCTTATAAACAAAAACAAATATAAATGCAAAACATTAAAAATGTTAAAAAATGTTGTGTAAATTAAAACCATAGTACATATAATGTATTACAAATAATGGATCTAAACATATAGAACTATATAAAACCATAAATACATCAAAAACAACCAAACAAAACGCAGGGCAGTCAGAGTCAGCATGCAAAAGGACTCCAACTTATGAGACGCTCCTATTAAGGAAGGAAGACATATGGTTCTATAGTTTGTTTTATTTATTTATTTAGTGCACACTTGTATACCGCTACTTCCAGCGATCAGCAGCGGTTTGATTACAGGTTGGGAAATGTCAAATCAGGACAGAAATTTTGGGGTATAAACACATTGATTAGAGGGAAGGCACGGCACACAGTAATAAGGTCTTAAGTATAGGAGTTAGAATTTACATATTTACAATTATTACAGAGCAGAAATCATGTTTCATTTTGTGTCATCTTGTCATACAAGACACACATTTATTCTTACCTGCACAAACTGACATCTATGCCTTGGAGCAGGTTTAATTTTGCAAAAGCTGTTTGGAGAGGCTGCTTCATATAAACCACATAGGTGCATATGTTGCCTTTACAGAATAGCACAACCTACGTGCCTTCACAATTTCAAAGCACCATTATAAAATGACTCTAAAACCTCCAGTAAGTCCTTCTTATAAGGAATACTGCCTTAAGTTTTGTGCTTTACTTACTATGGTACACTGTGAGTGAAGCATGTGAAGAGTAACCCTGTGCTCTCGTATATGACTCTGAAGATGACAAAAAACAAGATAAAACAAGTTAAAAACTTGATCATATATGATAATAACATGTATCCATATATAGATCATTAATCCAAAGGTATGTATACAATTAATTCTCAACCTTACTTGGCGAGACCAGAAAATATTATGCATCATAGCATAATGTTCATATTTAATGCAGAAACCTACTCTATGGGGTATGTTTACTAAGCAGTCTTAACGTGCGCCCGGCGCTAGTGTGCAGGCTGCCATAAAAGGAGTGGGCGTGTCGGTCTTAATGTAGCAAAACGGGATTATCGCGAGATAACGTGCGCTGCGCACATTATCGTGCGAGAAGCCGCTAAGCACGTTAACGCGCGGTAATCTTAAGTAGGCGCACAGACATGCAAACATAGGGGTATGTTTACTAAACCATCCTAACGTGCGCTCTGCGACGTTATCACGCGATAAGGTACCTTATCGCGTGATGATGGAGCTTTTTAAGGCGCACAGGTACCATATCGCGCGATAACGCGTGCTGCGGCACAAACGAGCGCTGAAGGCGGGGAAAGGCTCCCGGAGGGCGGAGGAAGGCTCCCCAGGGGCGGAGAGAAGGAGTCAATGGATGGAGAGTGGGAGGGGAGAGGCTCCCCGCACACTAACGATGTGAAATCCGAGGCCAAAACTAACGCCAGTGAAAACCTCGCGTTAGAGCTGATTTAAAGGGAAAAGAAACCATTTCTGTCAGCAATGTACAGCAAAACCAGGGAAACCTACAAAAAAGTGATAAGTGTGATACATGTGCATGGAACAAAACTGCAAATAAACAGTGAAAATGACCCCAACAAAATTAAAAAAAAAACATAACCAAGCTGGGCAATAGTGATATTAATGGGAAACATCAAAAAGCACTCCCGAGAAAGCTCTAAAAAAAAGATATGAATTTTCAAAGGGTCTACGCTCCGTCTCCATACAAGGTGACTGATCCCACAGTGCAATTGCGCTCATCAGGGTTTCCCTCTCCATTGGACAGGTTACCTATGGCATGCACATGTTCCACAACAGCAGGGCGGGCATGTCGGAATGGGCAACTGGACAGATGCTGGGAAAGGGGATACAGAGGGCTGCAGGCGGCACATGCTGTGGTGCAGCTGGGCACAGTGCGGACTAGGCAGATGCCTAGGTGGCACTTAGGAATGCTGAAACTGTACAGCAGCCAGACAGCAACTGATGAGGGCCCAACATGGGCACGAGAGTGTTTATCACAGTGTCACAGGGGATAGTACCCAGCAGGTACCTCTTAGGGTACAGAACATTGGCAGGCGGTGTTGGGGGGAAGCGTGGACGCCTATGCAGGCACCCCTACCCCAGAACATGCACCATAGGCAGCTGCCTACCTGCACACTGGATGGCTTGAGACTGCACACCACCAGCACCACCAGCAGAAGGGCATGTCAGCATGGTGGCAGAGGGGTACTGGTGGTGGAGGGGGGCAGTGGCAGCTGCCCAGAGCAGACCATGGCCTAGCCCTGTGTAGGTGGGTGCCATGCATTGCAACAGACAGGCCCTGCCGGACAAACAGTCATGGTATCACCAGGGAATGCACCATCTCTGTGGCAACACGGTGGTGCAGTGCACACAACCAGTGTGTTTGGAGGCAGAAGGTCACAGGTTCAAGTCCCAGCTATGGTGCCTGCCAACCCAACCCAACCCAGTCCCCATATTTTACCCACTACTACAAAATGCTAATACAGACAGAACCTTTATTGCAGATGACGTAAACATGCCCAAAACACCTACATTTTACCCTACAGTGCACAGACTCCATAAACAGGCGCATTACCTAGAGCAGAGTCTCCCAAATGCAGTCCTGGAGGGCCAAACACCATTCAGGTTCCATGCTGCCTCTAATAAAGATGCCTGTGCTGCATATCTATGCACCACCCCCATGATATGCAGATGTATCTCATGCATATTCATGAGGGACAGCATGAAAACCCAAACAGTGTTTGGCACACCAGGACTGGAGTTGGGAACCTCTGCCGTAAAGCAGCAGCCAACAGGGGCAGACACACCCACACCCACAGGCTCCATTAGCCAATGCCCCCTGGAGAGGCAGGACATTGGGCCCTGCGTGCATCTCCCAATACTAGCACTTGCATACCTTAGCAATGCCACCCTACACCTGGGAATATGATACACAGCTATCAAACGTTTGCTATGATTACTGGCAGATAGCAATTCCTACGTTAAGCACAGTTTGCTGATTGAGCTCCATCATAGCAACCTTTCTGATGTCTGTGGGGTGTGCTTCAGGTCTGGTCTCTGACAGTGTTTACCACCCTGGGGAGTGACCCCCAACAGTTTTGCGTACCATATCCATGCCTACACTGTGCCCAGGACTGGTGTGGTGGCCAGGGCTGCTAAACACCTCTATAGTAGCATAATGCTGGCATAGGTGTGGGAGTGTGTGCCTGTCTATCCAGTGTGTGGTGGCTGCAAACACCCTCCACAGCCCACGCTGCCAGCACTTTTGCCAGTATTGGCCTGCCAATGTGCATAATGAGGAGCAAGATACCATGGGTATAGCCCGGACAGGGTGGCCTGGCCAGGATGCATCTGCACAGGGCATAGGGCAATGGCTGGGACATTGTAGTGCCCGGCCACCACCTGCACAGACAGGGTGGCCACAGTATGTCCTGCTGGGAGTTCACTCTCACCCTGACTGAGCAGTGACCACGGCATGGCTAGGTTCCCCCATAGTGCCCTATAATGCTTTTTTCATGTGTTATGTCTGGGTTCTCTTTTGGGGCCCAATCACTGACTTATCTGCTTGGTGTGTATGCTGACATCCCAGTTCTGGGTGCATGCATCTTCTCCAGGAACATGCCCTATGGACAAGCTATCAGACTGTCTGCAGCTAGTATGTGTCTTGCTGGAACACCTTGCAGGGTGCAGTGGCTGCAGGCCTGCTGCAGGAGAATATCAGATTGTGGTGAGGTGCAGCTGAGTATTTCTGGGCCTAATGTCTGTCTGCTATTGCTTTATAGATGTGTACGGAGCTGCATTGACTGCCCTGTAGGGTGTCTCTTCCCCAGCAGGACTGCGGTTGGTGGTCCCCTCTACTGCTGCCATTGCAGGGACGTAAAATGTGGATCTGTTGGTGGGAGACCCTGTTTCCCACCCTTCAGCCCCAGAGGGTGGGTTGGGTGGTGGTACATAATCTGCCTATGGGTCCATAAAGGTCAAACCTGACTGAGAAATACAGATGTATCCAAAGTGTCTGCAGGAACTACCTATCTCACACACTAGGACTGCTGGGGACCTACAGCATGGCCTGTTTCTGCCATCGAAGGTGCTGTGGACCTGGTGCTGGGTGCCCCACTGCACCCTCAGGGTGAGCACAGTACCCACACAATGTGACGGTGTGTAGCTACTCTGTGCCAGTAACACACATGGTCAGTTGCCCTTACCAGGCCGAGGTGCTGTGTGGGTGCATACCCCATCTTGTGTTCATCTGTAGATGGCTGATTTGCATGTGCAGTGCATCTTGGGTACGGGTGGGCTAACCCTATCCTGGTGACCACAGCAGACTGTTTGTGTGGTGACATGCAGTCCTTCTGCAGCCAGCCAGGGGCTTGCTAGCAGCTATAGAGCTGTAGCCCACTGGTTACTTCACTGCCTGTGGAGCCAAAGGTCATGTATTCAAACCCACAGTGGGGTTATTTGATAGGGCTGTCCAAAGCATTATCTATTTTTAATGTACATTAGTGCTGCCAGCAAAAACACCCTCAGCGTACTGTACCCATAAGGTGCCTCAGAGGGCGCTTTATAGGGCGCCCTATAGGGCACCTTATGGTTACCGTCCATATAAGGTATCCTATGGAGCGATTTATAGGGTGCCCTATAGGGGACATTATAGGGTGCCGTGGCGGACAGTGCACTTTATAATGTGCCCTTTGGAGTGCCTTATAGGGTGCCTTATGCGGCACCTTAGGTTACGGCACGTGAGGGTGTGTTTGCTGGCAGCAATTAATAAAATACAAATAAAGTGCTGCAGGAAATGGTTTGGTTTTGGTGACTCATTTATAAATCTGATCAAGGTGCTATATTCTAATCCTCAGGCAAGAAGTTTAGTGAATGGAACTTTGTCTCCTCCCTTCGTCTTACAACGAGGGACTAGGCAGGGCTGCCCCCTGTCCCCAATTTTGTTTAATCTAGCCTTAGAGCCTTTGGCTATTGCCATTCGACATTCTGAGGGGATTCGGGGCATCCAAGTGGGGGATATGCAGGTAAAACCGTCGGCATATGCGGATGATCTGTTGCTTTTTGTTCAGCCGGATCAGGTGGGTGAAGTTCTAAAGGTTATGGGCGCCTACTCGGAAATTTCTGGATATAAGATAAACTGGGGGAAATCCGTTGCCTTTCCCATGAACAGTGCGACTTTCTCTTCCGCTCTAAGGGATTATCCTTTTGTGTGGGAAACTAAGCCCATTAAATATCTGGGAGTTAAATATTGTTTCTCTGCCGAAGAGACGATTTCAACCAATTGTCAGACCATAGAGGAATTGCTTCGAGCCTTCTCGGTAAAGTGGTCCCCTTTGTATCTAACATGGTGGGGCAGGCTGGAAGCCATCAAGATGGTCCTGTGTCCTAAGATAAATTATATTTTGGAGATGCTTCTGATGGAGCTGCCTACCAGGGTGTATAAAGGTTGGGAGAGGCAACTGATCTGTTTCCTCTGGTCAGGGAAACCCCCCAGAATTGTGACTGCCAAGCTCAAAGCGAGCAGGGAACAGGGGGGCGTTAATTTTCCAGATTTTAGGACTTACCACCAGGCCTTCTTGCTGAAACAGGGTGCATTGTGGTGTTCTGTGGAGGCCAGAGAGTTAAGCCCGATATGGCTAGAAGTAGAGAAGAGGATAGTCTCGCAAATCCCTCTTCAGTTGTTGCTCGTGATGAAACTCCCGGCCACTTTTATGGTCTCTCCTGCTGTTCTAGCCACTCAGCAGGCTTCCTTCGGTTTAGCCGAGGTTTTAGCGGAAGAGAATCCCGTATCCAGAGCGTTTCCTATATGGTATAATCCCAGATTTAAGATTGGAGGCAAAACAATTTCATGGAGGAACTGGCAAGATAAGGGTGTTTGGACGCTGGGTCACTTAGCCCATCTCCAAGGTTGGAAAACCTGGGAGGTACTTGTTAGGGAGTTTGATCTGCCTGATCGCTGTCGGTTTCAATGGGTCCAGTTAAAAAGCTGTCTAATGCAGGCAAAGCTCTCCGCAGCTAGCTTGGCGGAGAATTGGGGTTTGCAACAGGTGCTGCTTGCTTGCTCAGAGGGTAAAGGGACAGTCTCAAAACTTTATGCGACTCTCAGGAATGCATGGTCCGCCTCTCTAAAGGGTCTGAAAAGGAGTTGGGAGGCTGAGATAGAGCTCTCTATCCCGCCTCATCTTTGGTCCACTCTCTGGTCCAGGGCTAATAAAGTCTCCAGTGCCGCAGCTATTACCCAGTCCTTATATTTTTTTTCTCATAGGGCGTTTTTGACGCCCAGCCGACTCTCCCGTTGGGCTCCTGGAGTAGATGCTCGCTGTTGGACGTGCTTGACATCATTAGGTACTCTGCAGCATATGATGTATGGTTGTCCTAGTGTGCAAAAATTCTGGTGGGAGGTATGGGGTAAAATTCAAAAAATACTCTCCTTCCGGGCACCTCTGTCGTGGGATTTGGTCCTCCTTCGGTCTGCAAGCCCGACACTGCCTATACAGAAAGAGCAACACTTTCTGTTTAATTTTTTGATTGCAGTTGCTCTGAAGTTGATCCTGATTTGTTGGAAGAATGCGGACAAGCTGGAGAGCAATCACTGGTGGAATTTAGTTTCTCTATATGCTAGCTATGAAAAGGTATGGGCTTGCAGTCAGGAGCGGAGGTGCCGGAAGGGACATGGTGCTCCCCAGTTGGATTCGGAGAGTAAGTGGAAGTGCTTGGATGCCTATGCGGCGTCGGCCGGAGTATCTTCCAGAGCCTAGGTTACTGCTGGGAATTTCCTTAGTGCTTGGATTGGATTGAGCCAGATGCTTGGCATTTATGTTACTGAAGTGGGGGTTTTGTCTTATATATTGCTCTGTATAACTGTTGTCATTGTGGACGGCCAATGGAGACTGGGTGGGTGGGTGGGTTTGGTTTTTCTTGTTGTTCTGTGTTGAAGAATAATATGTTGTTTTGTTGTGTTGTTGGAAAATATAAATAAAATTTTCAAAAAAAAAAAAAAGTGCTGCAGGAAACAATACTTACATGTCAAAGATGATGCCTCAGCCAGCCTTAAGTATTAGGCACACTGGGGATTGAACTCATGAGCCCTGTATCATCAGTCAGTGCCTTAACCATTGTGCTGCATTGCTGCTCCTCCTTGCATGTTAGCGCACCTACTTAAGATTTCCATGCATTTAAATGCACAGTGCTGCCATCAAAAACAGTGCTATGACCTTGCCGTGCCTCATAGGGCACCCTATATGGCACCCTATAGGCCACCCTTTAAGCAACATTGTAGGGTGCCTTGGCAGACAGTGCACTTTAAAATGTGCCCTCTGGGGTACCTTATGGGGTGCCTTATGCAGCACCTTATGTTACAGCGCTTTGAGAGTTCGTTTGCTAGCAGCAGTAATTAAAATAAAATTAAAATGCAATATTACACATAACAGGTAGTGCCTCAGCCAGCCTTATTCATTGGGCACAGTGGGGGATTGAACCCATGACCCATACACCATCAGTCAGTGTCTTCACCATTGTACTGCAGCTCTGTTCCTCTATTTGCACATCAGTGTGCCTGCTTATGCTTCCCGCATGCGTTTCTCGTGCGCTACTGTGCGCGGTACACATTAGCGCGCAGCGCACATTAGCGCGCGATAATCCCGGTTTGCTATGTTAAGACTGAAACACCCACTCCTTATATGGCATCCTGCACACTAGCGCCGGGCGGACATTAGGACGGTTTAGTAAACATACCCCATAGAAACAGTGGTGTAGCACAATGATTAATACATTAACTGATAGTACAGGGGTCATGAATTTGATCCCCCAGTGTGCCTAATGAATAAGGCTGGTAGAGGCATTACCCTTTACGTTCAAATATTGCTTTTTGAGGCATTTTATTTTTATTTTAATTAGTGCTGCCAGCAAACACACCCTCACAGTGGCGTACCCTAAGGTGCCGCATAAGGCACCCTATAAGTCACTCCACAGGGCACATTATAAAGTGCACTGTCCACCAAGGCACCCTATAATGTCCCCTATAGGACACCCTATAAGGCACCTTATGGTTACAGTACTGTGAGGGTGTTTTTGCTGGCAGCACTAATGTACATCAAAAATAGACAATGCCTCAGACAGCCCTATCAAATAACCCCACTGTGGGTTCAAACCCATAACCTCTGGCTCCATAGGCAGTGAAATAACCAGTGGGCTACAGCTCCTAACAAGCCCTTGGCTGGCTATAGAAGGACTGCACGTCCCCACACAAACTTTCTGCTGTGGATACCAGGATAGGGTGAACCCACCCGTACCCATGATGCACTGCACATGCAAATCAGCAGTCTACAGATGATCACAAGATGGGATATGCACCCCCACAGCACCTCAGCCTGGTAGGGGGGTGCCGACAGTGTGTGTTAGTGGCACAGAGTAGTTACAGACTGTCACATTGTGTGGGTATTGTGCTCACCCTGAAGGTGAGGTCGGGCGGCCAGCACCAGGTCCGCAGCATCTAGAATACATCAGAGTCCAGCTGTAGTTGTCAGTCAGGTCTAGCCCTTGTGGGCTATGATGTGCCCAGAATAGTGCATATTCTGTGTTGGTGCCATGGTAACATGATGTAAGTGAAGAGGGGGTGCTTGGACCCATAGGCAGATTATGTACCACCACCCAACCCACTCTCTGTGACTCAGGGTGGAAGACAGGATTCCCCCACCAACAGATCCACATTCTACCTCCTTGCAATGGTGGCAGTAGAGGAGGAGGAGGAGGAGGAGGAGAGGAGGAGGAGGAGGAGGAGGAGAGGAGGAGGAGGACGAGGAGGAGGAGGAGGAGGAGGAGGAGGAAGAGGAGGAGGAGGAGGAGGAAGAGGAGGAGGTGGAGGGGAGGAGGAGGAGGAGGAGGAGGAGGGGAGGAGGAGGAGGAGGAGGAGGGAGGAGGAGGAGGAGGAGGAGGAGGGGAGGGGGGAGGAGGAGGAGGAGGGGAGGGGAGGGGGAGGAGGAGGAGGAGGAGGAGGAGGGGGAGGAGGAGGAGGAGGAGGATGAGGGGAGGAGGGGGGGAGGAGGAGGAGGGGGAGGAGGAGGGGGAGGAGGAGGAGGAGGAGGAGGAGGAGGAGGAGGGGAGGAGGAGGAGGAGGAGATGGAGGCGGGGATAGGTGAGGAGGCGGAGAAAGAGAAGGGAATAAGAGAGGCGGGGAGGAGGAGGAGGAATGAGGAGGAGGAATGAGGAGGGGTGAGGAGGAGGAGGAGGAGGAGGAGGAGGAGGGGAGGAGGGGGAGGAGGAAGAGGAGGAGGGGAGGAGGAGGAGGAGGAGGAGGGGGGGAGGCGGAGGAGGAGGAGGGGAGGAGGAGGAGGAGGGGAGGAGGAGGAGGAGGCGGGGAGGAGGCGAGGAGGAGGAGGAGGAGGAGGAGGAGGGGAGGAGGGGAGGAGGGGAGGAGGAGGAGGGGAGGAGGGGAGGAGGGGGGGCCATCAACCCCAGTCTTGTTGGGAAACAGACACCCCACAGGGCAGACAATGCAGAGCTGTACACATCCCTAAGGGAAGGGCAGAAAGACAGTAGGCCTAGAAATGCTCAGCTGCCACGCTGCGCGCGCCCCACCACCAGCACCACCACCACCAGACATTCCCCAGCAGCAAGCACAGTGAGTCACCAGCCACTGCACACTGCAAGGTGCTCCAGCCATGCACATATAACTGCAGACAGTCTGCTAGCTAGTCCACAGTACATGATCCCGGAAGAGATGTGTGCACCCAAAGCTGGGATGTGAGCATAGCCACCAAGCAGATAAGTCAGTGATTAGGCCCCAAAGAAGTGAACCTATATATTCCACTTAAGAGAAATGCAATATAGCACTATGGGGGAGCCTAGCCATGCCGTGGTCACTGCTCAGTCAGGGTGAGAGTGACCTCCCAGCAGGACATGCTGTGGGCACCCTGTCGGTGCAGGTTGTGGCCAGGCACTACAATGTCCAAGCCACTGTCCTGTGCTAATGCATCCAGGTCAGGCCACCCTGTCCAGCCTATACCCACAGTACCTTGCTCCTCATTATGCACATTGGCAGGCCAATACTGGCAACAGTGCTAGCAGTGTGGGCTGAGGAAGGTGTTGGCAGCCACCACACACTGGATAGACAGACACACATGCCCCACAACTATGCAGCATTGTGCAACTATAGAGGTGTTTGGCAGCCCTGGCCACCGCACCAGTCCTGGGCACAGTGCAGGCATGGCTATGGTACGCAATACTGTTGGGGTCACTCCCCAGGGTGGTAAACACTGTCAGACACCAGACCTGAAGCACACTCCACAGACATCAGAGAGCTTGCTATGATGCAGCTCAATCAGCAAATTGTGCTTAATTTAGGAATTGTTATCTGCCAGTAATCATAGCAACCTTTTGATATATGTCTACCGTATTCCCAGGTTTAGGGTGGCATTGCTAAGGTATGCAAGTGCTAGTATTGGGAGATGCACGCAGGGCCCAACATCCTGCCTCTCCAGGAGGCTTTGGATAATGGAGCCTGTGGGTGCGGGTGTGTCTGCCCCTGTTGGCCGCTGCTCTAGGGCAGAGGTTCCCAATTCCAGTCCTGGTGGGCCAAACACTGTTTGGGTTTTCATGCTGTCCCTAATGAATATGCATGAGATACATCTGCATACCATGGGGGCGGTGCATAGAAATGCTGTGGCCACCCTGTCTGTGCAGATTGTGGCCGGGCACTACAATGTCCGAGCCATTGCCCTATGCCCTGTGCAGATGCATCCAGGCCAGGCCACCCTGTCCGGGCTATATCCACAGTACCCTGCTTCTCATTATGCACATTGGCAGGCTAACACTGGAAACAGTGCAAGCAGTGTGGGCTGGATAGACAGACACACACTCCCATACCTATGTCAGCATTGTGCAAATATAGAGGCTTTTAGCAGCCCTGGGCATGCCTGGGCACAGTGCAGGCATGGCTATGGTACACAATACTGTTGGGGTCACTCCCCAGGGTGGTGAACACTGTCAGACACCAGACCTGAAACACACTCCACAGACATCAGAGAGGTTGGTATGATACAGCTCAATGAGCAGATTGTGCTTAACTTAGGAATTGCTATCTGCCAGTAATCATAGCAACCTTTTGATAGATGTGTACCGTATTCCCAGGTTTAGGGTGGCATTGCTAAGGTATGCCAGTGCTAGAATTGGGAGATGCACGCAGGGTCCAACATCCTGCATCTCCAGGAGGCTTTGGATAATGGAGCCTGTGGGTGCATGTGTGTCTGCCCCTGTTGGCCACTGCTCTAGGCCAGAGATTCCCAACTCCTGTCCTGGTGGGCCAAACACTGTTTGGGTTTTCATGCTGTCCCTAATGAATATGCATGAGATACATCTGCATACCATGGGGGCGGTGCATAAAAATGCAGCACAGCCATATTTATTAGATGCAGCATGGAACCTGAATGGTGTTTGGCCCTCTGGGACTGCATTTGGGAGACTCTGCTCTAGGTAATGCGCATGTTTATGGTGTCTGTGCTCTGTAGGGTAAAATATAGACGTTTTGGGCATGTTTAAGTTATCTGCAGTAAAGGTTCCATCTTTATTACCACGTTTTAGTAGTGGGTAAAATATGGGGACTGGGTTGTGTCACCACCAGGTGGGCAGACTGCCTCCTTGCTAGCAGGGCTGCGCCTGATGGCAATGAAAGTAGTTGCACGCCTCGAGTGGTAAAGGCAAATTAGGATTTATTCCCCTCCCGGGGTCGGATTATTCAAATAACAAACAAAACACAAGTACTCAAAAGAAATAAGCCATGTCCTCTGGCACAAACATAAAGAATATTAGAACAATTTCTTCTTGCTTCAAAGTAAGTAATAACGTTATGCATTCAACTGCAGCACACAGTCTCACTGTGTGGAAACCAGCATTTATCAGTTGTAGTGTTTTCCTTTAACACTATGCTCAGCTCTGACTAGCATAAAGACATTATTTTGTCAGATACAATCAGTGTACAGTCCATTGGGTCACAGATGGACGAACACTCACTGAGTGTGTCAATTATAATTGGTTCTTGCACGTATTCAGAACCATCCTTATTTCTATCCTCAGGTTGGGATAGATAGCGTCCTTCTCCCCTCTTGCTATCAAGTTTTAGCCTGCGGGGTTTTCTCTGTGGTTTAGGGATTTCTACCAGGTCATCTTCTGACATACACACGTCCTCTGGATAATGTCTCTCCTTCTCTGAAGGCAGTGAATGCTCTCTGCTTAGCTCTCTGCTTAAATCTCTCTGTTGGGAGTTCCAGCCCTGCCCCCACCTTAGACTTCCTGCATGAGGCTGCTCTGCATTCACACTGTAGGAATTTCTATCATTCACAACTCTTAACTTCCCACTATAATCATTCCTCAGGTCACAGCTTCCTGATACATACAGTTTTTCCTTTGGTTTCCACTCACTCCGGCTAGAACGTAGCCTCCGTGCTCCAAAGTGTTTGCAATCAGCAGACCAGTCACACCTGTTCTGTGCTCTTGCTGGCTGCTTCCTCCTGTAGGACTCTGGGTAGTTACTTGTGTGAATCCTTCCTGTCTCTGACTCACTTCCTAGGTCAAAGTAAGAAACTCCTCCTGCTTCCTCTCGGCCAGCTGCTTCAGGTAAGACAGCCTGTTCTCTTCGTTCTCCTCGTTCCAATTCTGGTTCTAACCCTGTGTTCCCTGCACTGTCCTTATAAGGGCTGTAAGCTCTTCCCCTTCTCAGGTGCATGCTATCAGGAACTAGGGAGTTTCTCTCAGCTGAGTGTTTTTTCAGACCTCGTGGCTGCATTTGTTTCTGTTGTCCCTGACAACAGCTGCTCACATGGTCTGTTTCCCTGTCAGCTTCAGGACTGAAATGCCGTGAATCTTGTGCTTTTAAGGTAGAGAATGGGGCTACTTCATCACAGTTGGCAGGAACCACAGCTGGGACTTGAACCTGTGACCTTCTGTCCCTGAACATACTGGCTGTGTGTACTGCACCACTGTGTTGCCACAGAGACAGTGCATTTCCTTGGGCCTGTCTGTTGCAGTGCATAGCACCCACCTACACAGGGCTAGGCTATGGTCTGCTGTGGGCAGCTGCCACTGCCCCCTCCACCACCAGTACCCCTTTGCCACCATGCTGATATGCCCTTCTGCTGGCGGTGCTGGTGGTGTGCTGTCTCAGGCCATCCAGTGTGCCGGTAGGCGGATGCCTATGGTGCGGATTCTGGGGTAGGGGTGCCTGCATAGATGTCAATGCTTTCCCCCAGCACCGCCTGCCAATGTTCTGTGCCCTTGGGGGTACCTGCTGGGTACTATCCCCTGTGACACTATGGGAAACAAACTCATGCCCATGTTGGGCCCTCATCAGTTGCTGTCTGGCTGCTCTACTGTTTCAGCATTCCTATGGGCCACCTAGGCATCACCCTAGTCCGCACTGTGGCCCAGCTGCAACACATCATGTGCCACCTGCAGCCTTCTGTATCCCCTTTTCCAGCATCTGTCCAGTTGCCCGTTCGGATATGCCCGCCCTGCTGTTGCGGAACATGTGCACGCCATAGGAAACCTGTCCAATAGAAAGGGAAAACCCTGATCAGCGCTATTTCACTGTGGGATCATTCACCTTGTATGGGGACGGAGCTAGAGCTCGGTAGTGTTTTTTGTTGTTTCCTATTAATATCACTATTGGCCAGGTTGGTTATGTTTTTTTTTTTCATTATGTTGGGGTCATTTTCCATGTTTATTTGCCCTTTTGTTCCCTGCACATGTATCACACTTATCACTGTTGTTAGGTTTCCCTGGCTTTGCTGTGCATTGCTGACTGAAATGGTTTCTTTCTCCTGCAATTGTGTGCTAACGCCTGGTTTTCAGTTGCATTAGGACTCAGCCCTTAATTCCTCCGCGTTAGTGTGAAAGGGGCCTCTCCCCGCTCACTCCCTGCCCTTTGACCCCTTCTCCCCGCCCTCTCTCCACCCTTTTCTGCACTTAACGCGGCCGGGAATGTAAAGGCACGTTAAGGGCTTTTAAGGCGCCTTAACGTGCCTTAACGTAACCGCTGCTATGTTAACGCAGTTGATGAATCTACTGCACTAAACTGTTGTCACAGAAGCAGATCATTCCCTGGGGATACCATGACTGTTTGTCAAACGACCTTGTCTGTTGCAGTGCATGGCACTCACCTAAACAGTGCTTGGCCTTGGTCTGCTGTGGGCAGATGCCACTGCCCCCTCCACCACCAGCACCCCTCTGCCACCATGCTGACATGCCCTTGTGCCGGTGGTGCTGGTGGTACGCAGTCCCAGGCCACATGGTGCGTGATATGGGGTAGGGGTGCCTGCATAGACATCCACGCTTCCCCCTGGCACTGCCTGCCAATGTTATGTGCCCTTTGGGGTTCTTGCTGGGTACTGTCCCATGGGACACTGTGGGACACACACTCGTGGACATGTTTGCCCTTGGTCAGTTGCTGTCTTGCTAGTTTTCCGTTTCTACATTCCTATGTGTCACCTAGGCATCTGCCTAGTCCACCCTATGCCCCAGATGCCCTACTGCATGTCCCGCCTTCAGCCCCCTGTACCCCATTTGCAGCCTCACCATAGTGCCCTTTCATACTTGGGCACTATGGTGAGGCTGCAAACATAACCTCTGCTCCGGTGCAGCACCCTGACTGCTGTTTACCTGCTGTTGCTGTGTACCTGCTTAGCTGCTTAGCTGTCTGCTCTTCGTTGCTTGCCATATAGCAGTGTCTTTGCTGTGTCTCCCTGTATCCCCAGGTACTGTCCACGTTCCCTCCTTCCTGGTCCGTCCCACCGGAAGTGACGCCGGGGCTCACCGTGCATAACATCTGCTCCAGTGCGGCGCCCCACAGGCGCGCGCCCAAGGAGCACGACCTGCTCCTTGTGCGAGCTTCTTGGGGCGAGGGACGGGGCGACTGTTCCAAAGCCTATTCTGATATCGCTTCTCCCAGTGTCCCCTCTTTAACCTTACCATCCCGCCACTCCAACTCTGGCATCCCTTGCCCACTGCTGAACGTGCTGTCTCACGGTGGGAGGTATAAGGTGTTTCTCTGTCACCTGCTGCTGCTCCTTCCTCTCCTTATGTCAGCCATCCCTGCTCACTGGGGCTGGTGCCCCGCTGTGCCCAATATTGTCCCCCCCGGATACCTTGCCCATCAACCTTCGAACCTGGTTTATTGTCCGTGTGCACAGCCATGTCCTTCACCTCCATCTCCACCCTCTCTTGTGCTTTTGCAGTTAGCTCTTTTAAACTGCCGCTCACTCCGCTCCAAAACTCTTCTGGTTAATGATTTGATCTCTCAGCATGCCCTGGATCTATTCTTCTTAACTGAAACATGGCTGAGAGAGGGTGAGGATTCCTTCCTCAACCGCTGTCTCCCGCCAGGCTATTCATTCCTCTCTACGTCTTGTCGGGGCAGAAGTGGTGGAGGAGTTGCTGTTATTTACCGCTCCTCTCTCCCCCTCTCTGAACTCCCCACTTCCTCCTCTCTGCTCTACCCAGAATCTCTGCTTCTTCGCTTAAACTCCTCTTCTCCCCTGAGTTATTTTCTCCTTGTCTACGCTCCTCCCTCTCTTTCCCCGCCCCTGTGGGACTCTCTTCTGGCTACCATTTCTGAGGCCTCGCTTCTCCATCCCCATCTTCTGATCTTAGGAGATTTTAACGTCCATGTTGATTCTCCCTCTACAGCGAGGGACCTTTCCTTCCTTACTTTCCTATCTGACCTGTCCCTACGCCAATTTGTCTCTTTCCCTACCCACACTCCAGGCCATTCTCTTGACCTCCTTATCACCTCAAATTCCTCTCCTATCCCCCCCTCCTCTCTTTCCTCCTTCCCCCTTCCCTGGTCTGATCACTTCTGCCTTCTCTTCTCTTTTCTATTCCTGCTCTGCCCCCCCATTAGATTCTTCAGTCCCACCCCCATCGTCTTCAAATGATACCCCCAGTATTAGTACTAATTCCGCTGTGTTCACCCGTAAGCTCACTGCGGATACTCTCCTTCAATTTCTCCCCTCTGCTTCTCTGTTTCCTGAGGACTTTGATTCACTTTCTGTCAATGCCCAGGCTCATCTCTGGCATTCCTCTCTCTCTTCTGCCCTTGATAATATTGCCCCTCTCTGCCCCCGTCTACCCCCCCCCCCCCACTATCACCCCCGGCACCCCTGGTTCCATCCTGGCCTTCTCTTACACCGGAAGTATCTCCGACATGCAGAACGTCTCTGGCGAAAGCATCCGTCTTCTTCCAATTTGCAAAATTTCCACTCATGTCATCGTCATTACCATACCCTTCTTCATTCAGCAAAACGTGATTATTACTCTAAGCTTATTTCCTCCTCTACGAATTCTTCCCGTCAATTATATTCCATTCTTCATTCCCTCACTGTGTCTCATTCCACCTCATCCTCCTCACCCCCTCTTTCCTCTACCCTTCCTGACCCTTCCTCTCTTACCTCCTTTTTTGTTTCCAAGGTCCATACCCTTCGTCAGTCCTTTCCCTTATGCCCCCCCTTTCCCCCCAGCTGTGTCTCCACCCCCTCCCTTCTCTCCTTCCCTCCCCGCCCCTGCACTATCGCACTCTTGGTCTTCCTTTGAGATGGTCTCTCTTGCTGTTCTACAAAAAAACTTTCTTTCTATTCGCAAGACGACCTGCCCTGCTGACCCCATTCCCTCTCGTTGGCTCCTAGAGCCCTCATTATCCCTTTCTCCTTATATCCTCTCTCTTTTCAATTCTAGTCTGTCCTCCGGCATCTTCCCCACGCCCTGGAAGCATGCCACTGTCCGTCCAATTCTGAAATCCTGTTCCTTGGACCCCTCTGTGCTCTCTAATTGGCGCCCTATCTCTAATCTTTCCTTTCTCTCAAAATTCCTTGAAAAACTAGTTTTCCTCCAGCTCTCCTCCCATCTCGAAGCTTCTCTCGTTCTTCACCCCCGGCAATCTGGTTTTCGCCCCAGCCATAGCACAGAATCAATCCTTCTCTCTCTCCTCAATGAAGTGCACGCTGCTCACGACCACAGTTTCTTCACTCTTGCTGTCTCCCTCGATCTTTCTGCAGCTTTTGACTTGGTGGACCATCACACTCTTCTTGTTCGTCTCCAGGAAGCTGGTCTCTCGGGTGTGGTTCTCCAATGGTTTCACTCTTTTCTTTCCTGTCGCTCCTTCTCAGTTGTTGCTGGGTCCTCTTCCTCGGCTCCCACCCCCCTTTCCTGTGGTGTGCCCCAAGGGTCTGTTCTTGCTCCCCTACTCTTTAATGTCTTTCTAGCCCCTCTTGCTCTCATAATTCAGCAGTCTGGTATCTCTGCATATTACTATGCGGATGATATAATTCTTTTGCACCACACTGACTCCCTCACTCCCGATATTTCCCCCCTTAACCAATGTCTCACCGCTGTCGCCTTTTGGTTCACTTCTAATTTCCTTCATGTAAATCCAGCCAAGTCTTTTGCTATTTGGTTCACGCTTGGGAGCCCTTCCCCCACCTGTGCTCCCTCCTTCTCCCAGCCCATTCCTCTTGTTTCTTCAATCCGGTATCTAGGCGTTATTCTTGACTCCTCCCTTTCATTTAAGGAACATATCTCTTCAATTGTCCAGCGTTCTTTTTTCTCTCTTAAGCAGCTCCGTGCCGTACGCCCTTTTCTCTCTTCTTCCGTCTTGACTTCACTCCTACTTTCCCTCGTAATGTCCCGTCTCGATTATTGTAATGTTTCCCTAGCAGATCTACCACAATCCCAACTCTCCCGTCTTCAGCGTATTCAGAATACCGCGGTCCGTCTCCTGACTCATGCTTCTCGATACGATCATGTCACCCCCCTTCTTATGCACCAACATTGGTTACCTGTTTCATTTTGCATTCAGTATAAGATCCTTACGTTCGCACACAGGGTAATTCACACAGGCACTCCTCTCTACCTTGCAGACCAAATTCACTTCCGCACTCCTTACCGCTTGCTCCGCTCCATCCACATTAACTGCATGTCTCTTCCCTCCCCTTCACAGGCTCACCTTGAATCCACCCGCAGTTCAGCTTTTTATTTCCTAGGGCTCAGGCTTTGGAATTTGCTCCCCATTTCCCTCCGCTCAGAACAGTCCTATAAGTCCTTTAAAACACAACTCAAAACATACCTGTTCAGATTGGCGTTTGACCTTCCCCCTCTGTCCTTGTCTCCCTCCCCCCTTCCTTGACGATGTCTCTATGCAATTTGCTTTCCTGTCCTTTCTATGGCGTTCCTTTCTTCTTTCCACACAGCCTGTATTTTTAACGATTGTAAACCGCTCAGATGCCTTTGGTGTTGGGCGGTATAAACATTTTTAATAAACATAAACATAAACACTATGCTGTTGCTGCACATGTATCACTACTATCACTTTTCTTGTTCTCCCTGCCTTTGCTGTACATTGTTGACTGAAATGGTTTCTCTCTCCTGCAAATGTGCCTCTAATGTGAGGTTTTCACTGGCGTTAATTTTCAGACCCTGATTTCACAGCGTTAGTGTGCCTGGAGCCTCTCCCCGCCCACTCTCCGCCCATTGATGTCTTCTCTCCACCCTCTGGAATGACTTACTCCACCCTCTGTGCTCCTTAACACCGCTGGAAATGTTATCACGCGATAAGTGACGTTATCGTGCGACGTTAGCGCTCTTTAGTAAACATACCCCTAAGAGTTGTTAAATCAATTTTGCATGCATTAAATATTTAAAGCATGTTAATGAACCGGATGCATGCTAATGAAGGCACTTCCCTATTTCCTCTCCCAACTTAACCCTGCCTATGTAACACCTGTAAAGATGCATATGTACCATTGGCTGTTTTATTTGCAAAACAGTTAAAGTTATACAGTTAAAAATTGTTCTGTCTTGGGACAGGGCAAGGGTGATCTAAAATCTTATTAGGTCAACACTCAGCAACCAAGGTCGGTGCTTTTCTCAAATGCTGGTCGCTGTGGTTAAAAATTCCAGATATTCAGCACCAATATGCAGAGAGTGTCCGACACTACATCCAGATTCATTGGCTACCAGCAGCATTATCCGCAAGCAGGTGTAAATCATCATGCATAAAGTATAAGAACATAACATAAGAACATAAGATATGCCATACTGGGTCAGACCAAGGTCCATCAAGCCCAGTATTCTGTTTCCAACAGTGGCCAATCTAGGTCATACGTACCTAGCAGTTTCCCCAAGGGACACAGGTTCCACAATGCTTGTATTGGTTCAAGCATTGATATCCTGGGTCCCTTCTTAATAATGGTTTATGGACCTTTCCTCCAGGAACTTGTCCAAACCTTTTTTAAACCCAGCTACACTAACAGCCTTTACTACATCCTCCGGTAACAAATTCCAGAGTTTGATTACACGTTGAGTGAAAAAATATTTTCTTTTATTAGTCTTAAATAGTTTACCCTGTAGCTTCATTGCATGTCCCCTAGTCTTTCTATATTCTGATAAGGTAAACAATCGATCTACGTTTACCCGTTCCACTCCGTTCATTAATTTATAGACTTCTATCATATCTCCCCTCAGCCGTCTCTTTTCCAGGTTAAAGAGCCCCAACCTTTTTAGCCTTTCTTCATAGGAGTAGCCTTCCATCCCCTTTACCATTTTGGTGGCTCTTCTCTGAACCTTTTCTAAAATTGCTATATCCTTTTTAAGATATGGCGACCAGAATTGCACACAATATTCAAGGTGCGGTCTCACCATGGAACGATATAGAGGCATTATAATATCTTTTGTTTTATTTTCCATTCCTTTCCTTATCATACCTAGCATTCTATTTGCTCTCTTGGCCGCCGCTGCACACTGGGCCGAGGGTTTTAACATGGTATCCACAAGGACGCCTAAATCTTTTTCTTGGGTGGTGGTTCCTAATGTGGAACCTTGCATCGTGTAACCATAGTTTGGGTTGTTCTTCCCTAGGTGCATAACCTTGCACTTCTCCACATTAAATTTCATCTGCCATTTTGATGCCCAGTCTTCCAATTTATCAAGATCCTCTTGCAATTTTCCACAATCCTCCTGGGTTTTAACAACTTTAAATAGTTTTGTGTCATCAGCAAATTTGATAACCTCACTCGTTATTCCACTTTCCAGGTCATTTATGAATATGTCAAAAAGCAGCGGACCCAGCACAGATCCCTGGGGTACACCACTATTCACCTTTCTCCATTGGGAAAATTGGCCATTTAGCCCTACCCTCTGCTTTCTATCTTTTAACCAGTTCCTGATCCACAGTAGTACACTGCCTCCTATCCCATGACTCTTTAGTTTTGCCAAAAGTCTCTCATGAGGGACCTTATCAAAGGCTTTCTGAAAGTCCAGATACACAATATCAACCGACTCACCTTTGTCCACCTGTTTATTCACTCCTTCAAAAAAACATAACAGATTAGTAAGACAAGATCTTCCTTGTCTAAAGCCATGTTGGCTGTCTCCCATTAGGTCATGACTATCTACATGCTGAGTAATTTTATTCTTTATGATGGTTTCTACCATTTTTCCCGGTACTGATGTCAAGTACACAAGTAAGCACTTTTATTAAAATATTTTATAAACTAACGTACTTGTGAACTCCACCCATGCCCCGCCCAGACTGCACCCCCAGCTATGCTTCCTGGCAAAGTGCTTGCATTCATGCCAACATGCGCACTGTTAATCTAGTTGGTATTTTATGAAAGACCTTTTATGCGAGGAAAAAACTAAATAAATTTCCCCCAGAATTCTTGGCTCCTTTCACCATCTCTGGACCAGTCCCTCCAGTTCAGAACAAAGGCTCTGTAAGAGAACTAAAGGAAAATAATCTGCACGTTACCTGTTTTGCAACTATCTCCCGTCACATCTCTGGAAAGTTCAGTCACACATGACACTAGAGAAATCCTTTTTTTTCGTCTCTGACGGAAGGGCGGGGCAGCTATGGCAACTTATCTTCTGCCGCTTGGTCCTTTTTCAGAGGCAAAATGGATTTGGTAAAGAGAAGTGCAACTGCCTGGGAAAGAGCTTAGAAAGTTTGGCATGGATCTGGGCACTCTCACTGGAGAACTGATACAGAGGGGAGCAGTACCCTGCCCCCTCCTCTTGCTATCCCTGGATTTCAGACTGAGCAGAACTATGTCTTTCAATTCTTTCTCTATCCCAGGAGAGAAGCTATTGGATGCAATCAGATTCTATTCCCAGAATATCTCTGCAGTGACAAGAAAGGAAGGGAAAGAGAAAAATGGTTTACATTTTACACAGGGCCATATACAGTGTACGAAAGAGGTTTGCTAATTTTGTATCTTTGGGAAAAATGCTTATTACATAATCTCTGTAGAGAATGAGAGAAATACTTTTCCCCTCATGAGACAGAGAGAACAGAGAGACCCTTGAAGCTTCCTTCCTTGTCCTCCTTTGGCAAGGGGCTTCACTGTAGCTTGGCAGAGGTTCGATACATTGATTGCTTTCCCAGCAAGCTACTTGGCTTCATTCTTGGCATGGGAGGAGGATAATTTTCAGGCCCCTTGTGAATTCTACCCTCACTCTCTTCATTCAACAAATTAATCTTTCCTTAAAAATCAAGCAGGTCGATATTCAAAATAGTGTAGCATAGTAACAAATAAACGATGACAGATAAAGTCCAGCATGGTCCATCTAGTCTGCCCATTAAGATTGCTGGAGCTTTAGAGGTGCACCTACTTTTCCGGCCAGGCTACTTCTCTCTATGCCTTTCTTTAGGGTTGTGTGGTTAAATGTAGAGTCATTTGCATTCATCATGAAGACTGAAAATTTTGGGCTGGTCACTGCATAACTTTTGGCTGGGCATCTCAATGTCTAGCCAAATGTTATAGGGTAGAGTCTGGTCCCCGAATAGTGGGGTTGTACATTCAACCCGCACTATTCACCGGGACCATATTCTGTGCCAGCTGCTTCCAGCATGTTCAGGGCTGCTGTGTGTGGAGCGCTGGATGGGGGCGGAAGGGCG
This sequence comes from Ichthyophis bannanicus, assembly GCA_033557465.1. NCBI lineage: Eukaryota > Metazoa > Chordata > Amphibia > Gymnophiona > Ichthyophiidae > Ichthyophis > Ichthyophis bannanicus. The sequence goes on from CM066043.1 coordinate 117,977,003, forward strand.
TGAAGCAAGGGTGGGATGAGGTGTGGCCATGCATCCAGACGTGCAGAGGCCATTCTGGTCAGGCCTCTGCACGTCGCCCAGAGCAGCGCTGAATGCCTACCTTATTCCACCCTGATTAATAGCGTTATTCCCTGAAGGTGGAATAAGTGCTAAGCGAGGGGGAGATCAGGCCCTGCAGCCTCCCAATGACATAGCGCCACCTAGGGGATGCCATGCCACCCGATCCAGATCCTGGCAGCCTCCGCCGAGGGTTGGGCAGTGGGGAAAGGGGTTATCTGTTCTGTCAGGCACTTGGTTCCTCTGGCTGTACGTGCTGGTGCCATGGCGACAGGACGCTGCTGCACCGGCACAGCAACCTGAGTGTAATGAGGGCTGGCCGGGAAAATCCCTGGACGTCCCCCACAGCAGAATGGAGGGTATGCTGGCCTGTCTAAGTGCCCTGATTTAGGATATTTAATTGCTTCCATTATATATATATACATATAATATTTCCAGACAGGGTTACCAGTGAATGTGTTGTATGTCCTGTGACAGGTTGACTTAGTCCTGGCTTTACCCCCAGGGTCAGCCCAGCCACTAGGTAGACTAGATGTCTACTTTAGTCAGCACATTTCAGGAGCATAGCACAGCTACAGCAGTGGTGCCGTGCAGAGCAATATGTGAAGCCTTTGACCATTTGCATGGTGCTGCCCGCTCTATCTCTACTGGTGCCAACTCAACTTTGCCTAAAGGCAGAATAGTGTCGTAGGGCACATACCTAAGGCTTGGCGCACACCTAAGGCTTGTCACATCCCCCTTCCTCAAAAGTTCACTGTCTTAAGCATACATGTGAGTGCTTAAAGACTCACTGTCGCACTGTGCTGCCTTTTGCCAGGGCTGAACAGCTTTGGCGGAGGTAGGGTGGACAGCATCAGCAGATGACAGATATAAGAGGGGAAATGATGGACACCTTGGGGAAGACAGGGAAGTGGCGATGCTGGATAGCTGGGGTGGGAGGAAGAGTGGGGAGAAGAGAAGCTGGATATTGTCACACGTCCCCCCTGGTGGCACTGGGATGTCACAGCAGGGAGGGTGGACACAAAAATATTTTATGGTGGAGTTTAGCTCAAAGGCAGGGCCCAGGTTTTTATAGTCCTGGTAGCCTTCTGGGTAACCAAAGCTCCAAAGAATATAACAGTCCGAGTGTAGGGAGAATAAAGGCTTTTATTTCCCATGTTGCAAATAGGTTCAATAGCTCAGAATTTACATCAACACAAAAATGTCCTTGCTTCAGGTTGAAAGAAAAAGAAACATGAACTGAGTTAGACCTGTAAACTTCACAGCAGTACTATAAGAAACACAGATTCAAACCTTCCCCCAGACCACAGCTCTACTCATCGGCTAAGGGCTCAAAGCTTTCTGCCAGGCAATAGCTGCAATCCATCTCGGGGTCCAAAAGGTCATCCGGGAATTCCACCTGCATTGGTTCACAGTCAGGAATATCTAGTGGCTCGCATTCAGGCTTTTTATACAATGTTTGTACGATGTCCCAATGCGCTGCATCCAAAGGTAAGCCTTGGTTTTGTACACCTCTAGAGTGAGGACAGTTTCTCTTGCCTACTGCTCTTATACTAGAGAGTTTCTTGTTTGGCACAGGTTTGTATTTTGTAGCACAAATAGTTCTAGAAGGACAGCATTCCTCTAGGCCCTGCTCCTCCTGCGTCACAGCATTCATAAAATCACAATCAGTAAAATAGTGATTACCTTTCCTTTTGGGTTTATCACGGCCACGTGAGGGTTGATGCTTGTTCCTGCTGGGGTTTGGCTTCTCTGACACCAAGGTAGGCCTCCAGTTCTCCGGCCGGCCTTCTGCTGGGGTTAAGCCACACTCGCACCACAGCTTCTTTCTCTCTGGGCCAGGAATGTTACCTTTCAAAGTAACTCTTTCACCTCCTTCTTGGTTACTCCTCGTTGTGTCTTTCAAAGGTTGCTGGTCTCTGCCAGACTCAGGTCCAGGACTCTCTGGCACAGTCCTTCTCCTCCCAGGGTTAGCTTCTTCTCTGTATCTTTCCCACTTGGAAAGCGTACCCTCTCCCTTTTAGGGATATTTGAAGCGGATTCCTTCACCTGGTTCTGTTGAGTCTGCTGGGCCGGTTCCTTCTGTCAGGACTCCTATTCCCTGGTCCTTCTCTCCTTCCAGAAAAGCTCTCCTTTCTCCTTCCAGGGTTAGCTTCCTTCCTGTGTCCCTTGTGTCTCCTGTGTCTGGGCTTTTAAAAGGAATTCTTCCCTTTCTGGATTGGGTGCAGGCCGGTATTGCATCATTGGCTCTGGGGTGTGGCTCCTCAGTCCTCCAGAGGTCCCTCTTGCTCCCCCTATATGGCTCCTCGCGATGCTGTAGCCGGTGTCTGCCTCTTTTTTCTAAGTTAAAAGCATTTTCTTCTGTCTGCAGAGGGTCTGCAGTACCACAATATCTGCGGGGTGGGGGGGGGGGGGGGTATAGATTCACCAAGGGTGCCAGGTATTCTTGGGCCAGCTGTATTTAACCCCATTGCATCTGTGTCCTTCTATGCCCAAATTTTCAAAGAAAGAAAGGACTATAAGTCCATAGCTGCAATGAGGTAAAACTGGCACTGCATTATCTTATCCCTTATGGCATAGAATAGTTGGCAGCCCAGTTGCCTTGTGCCTTGTGCTCCAGTCAATCATATTGATTGAAATCTAACTACACACTCACTTTGGCACATAATGGTCATATGACTCAAAGAACAAAAATACTGTACAAAAAGAGATGTTAAATTAGGATTTACTGAACATCTAAGTTGGTTGAATAATCAAGTTGTGACAGCTTCTTTGGTTCAACATTTCATCACTGAAGAACATCGCCCTAGAGCTTTCATGTGGAAAGTGATTGAACAGATTGTGATTGATTAGTGGGAGAGCAATCGAGAACAATTACTGAACTATTGAGAACAATGTTGGATTTACAGACTTCAACTTATGAGTTAAATAATGAGATTGAATGGACATCATTGTTATGAAGGGTGTTTAAATTGTGTTTTGTACCACATGACTGATTTAAATACTGACTGATGCTCTTTTTTTTTTCCACAACTTTTTTGTGACATACCTTTTGTTGTGTGGAAACTTAAATTGAATGGAGAAGATTTAATAAGTATGATGATTCCTGAAGCAGAGTAGAATTACGTAGCCCTCACTCGAAACAGGTATTCCTTTCTGGAGCACTCTATGAGATTAAGATAAATACTCATGAAAGTCTGAAATACTGATAAAATGACTTTATTGTAAGACACTTTACCAAAAGTAGGTAATGTGGAGACTGATGATAAAGTGCTGGGAGTAGTGTGTCATCACTGAGTTCAAACTATGATCACAATCCCTTTTGATGGTCTGTATTTCCTTGAAAAATTTATTTTCTATAATAATATATATAATATTTATAGATTAATGATTTTGCCTAAGATGCTTGAAAATTTTGTCTTTATTAGTTACACACAACATATGAGCCCATGAGCCTTCCCTGCTCAGACTAGCTCTTATAAAATTGCCCTCTACGTGCACAATCCGTGTTTTCTTTGCAGAAACTAAGGGGTATGTTTACTAAACAGCGCTAACGTTGCAGCGGTGACGTTATCGCGTGATAAGTAACGTTATCGCACGATAATGTAACATTACTGCGCGATAACATCATGTATCGCACGATAACGTCTCCGGCGGCGTTAAGGCGCACAGAGGGCGGAGTAAGTTATTCCAGAGGGTGGAGAGAAGGGGTCAATGGGCAGAGAGTGGGCGGGGAAAGGCTCCAGGCACACTAACGCTGTGAAATCAGGGTCTGAAAATTAATGCCAGTGAAAACCTCGCATTAGAGGCACATTTGCAGGAGAGAGAAACCATTTCAGTCAGCAATGTACAGCAAAGGCAGGGAGACCAAGAAAAGTGATAGTAGTGATACATCTGCAGCAACAGCATAGTGCCCAAGTACGAAAGGGCACTATGGTGAGGCTGCAAATGGGGTACAGGGGGCTGTAGGCGGGACATGCAGTGGGGCATCTGGGGCATAGGGCAGACTAGGCAGATGCCTAGGTGACACATAGGAATGTAGAAACAGAAAACCAGCAAGACAGCAGCTGACCAAGGGCAAACATGTCCACGAGTGTGTGTCCCACAGTGCCACAATGGACATTACCCAGCAAGTACCCCAAAGGACATATAACATTGGCAGGTGGTGCCAGGGGGAAGCATGGATGTCTATGCAGGCACCCCTACCCCATATCACGCACCATAGCAGCCGCCTACCAGCACACTGGACGACCTGGGACTGCGCACCACCAGCACCACCGGCATAAGGGCATGTCAGCATGGTGGTGGAGGGGTGCTGGTGGTGGAGGGGGCAGTGGCATCTGCCCACAGCAGACCAAGGCCAAGCCCTGTTCAGGTGGGTAGTGTGCAGTGCAACAGGCAAGGGCTGTCTGATAAACAGTAATGGTATCCCTAGGGAATGACCTACCTCTGTGGCAACAGTTTGGTGCAGTGCACACAGCCAGTGTGTTTAGGAGCAGAAGGTCACAGGTTCAAGTCCCAGCTGTTTCTCCTGCAGACCATGCCACTATATTTTACCCTACAGAGCACATGCACCATAAACATGTGCACGCCCTAGAGCAGAGTTTCCCAACTGCAGTCCTTTGAGGGCCAAACACCCTTCAGGATTTCATGCTGTCCCTAATAAATATGCATGAGACAATATTTTGGTGGTGGTGAGAAGCGAGGAGGAATGTGACAAATTCTATCTAACCTTTTTGATGTCTTGGACATCTGCACCTTGCCCACTCACAATCTTAAATGACAGAGGTGTAAGGCAGGGGTCTCCAAATCCAGCCCTGGAGGGCCACAAACCAGTCAGGTTGGCAGGCTATCTCTAATGCATATATATTTCATGCTTATTCATTAGGGATATCCTGAAAACCTGCAGAGTTGTGGACCTCCAGGACCAGATTTGAGTAGCTCTGACTTAGACCCATAGAAGCAGTGCTACCTAAACCTCATGCAAGTCTAGACACACTGCTGCCCTAATAACAGGTACCCATAGCAGCCAAACCTTAACACTGCATACACTTAATCTGGGTGGTGTCTGGTCCCACAGGGCCATATGTGACTGCAGAACACAGATAGGTACAGAAACACTTTCAGTTACACCGCTAAGAGCACCTGTCACACACTAGTAGTGATGGGGATGTGCAGCAGGACCTATCTCTAGCATTACATGTACTGTGGACCTAGTGCTGGGCCACCATCCTATCCCTCAGGGTGAACACGGAACCTGCACAATGGCATGGTCTGTAGCTACTCTGTGCCAGTATCAAACACTGTAAGTCTGTCTTACCACGCTGCAGTACCAGAGAGGTGCAGACCCCATTTGGTAGTCAGCTGTAGGACGCTGTTCTGCATGTGCAATGCATCATGGGTGCTGGTGGGGTTATCCTATCCTGGCACACAGAGCAGACAGTTTGCGCGGTGACCAAAAGTCCTTCTGTATCCAGCCATTGCTATGCAGCATGCCATAGAAGTATAGCCTTCTGGTTAGTACACTGACATTCTAGGCAGTGGTCATGGGTTCAATTCCTCATTGTTCCTTCTTCTCCATATCAGATATTTTGCATGCCTATGGCAATCATATCTTTGCAGATCCATGCTGCCAGCCCATAATACCCTCACCACAGTTACGATCACTCCTTATAAGGCATTATTAGGCACATTACAAGGCACCATATTAGGCACAGTACAAGGCACATTATAAGGCACATAAGAACATAAGATATGCCATACTGGGTCAGACCAAGGTCCATCAAGCCCAGTATCCTGTTTCCAGCAGTGGCCAATCTAGGTCATACCTACCTAGCAGTTTCCCCAAAAGACACAGGTTACACAATGCTTGTACTGGGTCAAGCATTGATATCCTGGGTCCCTTCTTAATAATGGTTTATGGACCTTTCCTCCAGGAACTTGTCCAAATCTTTTTTAAACCCAGCTACACTAACAGCCTTTACTACATCCTCCGGTAACAAATTCCAGAGTTTGATTACACGTTGAGTGAAAAAATATTTTCTTTATTAGTCTTAAATAGTTTACCCTGTAGCTTCATTGCATGTCCCCTAGTCTTTCTATATTCTGATAATGTAAACAATCGATCTACGTTTACCCGTTCCACTCCTTTCATTAATTTATAGACTTCTATCATATCTCCCCTCAGCCGTCTCTTTTCCAGGTTAAAGAGCCCTAACCTTTTTAGCCTTTCTTCATAGGAGTATCCTTCCATCCCCTTTACCATTTTGGTGGCTCTTCTCTGAACCTTTTCTAATAACGCTATATCCTTTTTAAGATACGGCGACCAGAATTGCACACAATATTCAAGGTGCGGTCTCACCATGGAACGATATAGAGGCATTATAATATCTTTTGTTTTATTTTCCATTCCTTTCCTTATCATACTTAGCATTCTATTTGCTCTCTTGGCCGCCGCTGCACACTGGGCCGAGGGTTTTAACATGTTATCAACAATGACGCCTAAATCTTTTTCCTGGGTGGTGGTTCCTAAAGTGGAACCTTGCATCATGTAACCATAGTTTGGGTTGTTCTTCCCTAGGTGCATAACTTTGCACTTGTCCACATTAAATTTCATCTGCCATTTTGATGCCCAGTCTTCCAATTTATCAAGATCCTCTTGCAATTTTCCACAATCCTCTTGGGTTTTAACATCTTTAAATAGTTTTGTGTCATCTGCAAATTTGATAACCTCACTCGTTATTCCACTTTCCAGGTCATTTATGAATATGTCAAAAAGCAGTGGACCCAGCACAGATCCCTGGGGTACACCACTATTCACCTTTCTCCATTGGTAAAATTGGCCATTTAGCTCAACCCTCTGCTTTCTATCTTTTAACCAGTTCCTGATCCACAGTAGTACACTGCCTCCTATCCCATGGCTCTTTAGTTTTGCCAAAAGTCTCTGATGAGGGACCTTGTCAAAGGCTTTCTGAAAGTCCAGATATACTATATCAACTGACTCACCTTTGTCTACCTGTTTATTCACACCTTCAAAAAAACATAACAGATTAGTAAGACAAGATCTTCCTTGTCTAAAGCCATGTTGGCTGTCTCCCATTAGGCCATGACTATCTAAATGCTGAGTAATTTTATTCTTTATGATGGTTTCTACCATTTTTCCCAGTACTGACGTCAGGCTCACCGGTCTGTAGTTTACTGGATCACCCCTGGAACTCTTTTTAAAAACTGGTGTTACATTGGCGGTCCTCCAGTCTTCAGGTATTAGAGATGATTTTAATGATAGTTCACAGATTACTAATAGCAGGTCTGCAATCTCATATTTCAGTTCTTTCAACACCCTTGGATGTATACCATCCGGCCCAGGTGATTTGCTACTCTTCAGTTTATCTAATAGTTGTAATACATCTTCCCGATGTATCGATATTTCCTTCAATTCTTCCACACCTTTAAATACCACTTCAGTCATGGGTAACATCCCTGCATCTTCCTCAGTAAAGACCGAAGCAAAGAATTCATTCAGTCTCTACGCTATCGCCTTGTCGCCGCTTAGTGCCCCTTTAACTCCTCTATCATCTAATGGACCAACTGACTCTCTAACAGGTTTTTTGCTGCAAATGTACTTGAAAAAATCTTTATTTTGCGTTTTTACTTCCGCAGCAAGCTTCTTCTCAAATTTTCCCTTTGCTTGCTTTATCAATGCCTTGCATTTGACTTGCCAGTGCTTGTGCTGTTTCCAGGTATCGTCGTTTGGCTCTTTTTTCCATTTCCTGAAGATGCTTTTTTGGCAACAACAGCCTCTCTGACCTCACCTTTAAACCATGCTGGCAGTTTTTTTGATTTCCTTCCACTTTTCTTAAAGCGTGGAATAAAGCTGGCTGGGGCTTCCAAGATAGTATTTTTCAACAACTCCCAAGCTTGATGTAAGTATTTATTTATTTATTTATTATTTATTTAAAGTCTCTTTTATACCGCGCTATTGACATCAGCGCGGTTTACAGTGAACATTAAACTACACATCTCAGATTGCTGATTTGTGTTTACAAAAAAACAGGTATCATAACTTGGGTATACATTAAAACAATTTTAACAGGGAAAAACATGATAAATATATACAAACCACTTTATGTAGCTATATAAAGGGTTAAATGAACTGTACAAGCATCTCAAAGTGGGGGAAGGTTAAATGTGTGATTGCGAGTATTCAGTCAAGAGTGTGAGATGCGTGTGCTTGGGGAGCTGCGTTGAGGTGTGGAAGTGGGTGGATGTGAGGTGGAGACTGAGGCATCATAGTGAAGAAGAAAAAGGTGATGTTTCAGTGCCTTCTTGAATTGACAGAGATCACTGATAGTTCTGATAGTTGCGGGTAGGGCGTTCCAGCAGGATGGTGCAAAGAAGGCAAAGGCTCTAGAACTGGTAACTTGGGAGCACTTAGTGCTTGCCTTGGGGAGAATGAGGGTATTTGAGGCATTTAACCTTTGCAACTGCTCCTTTTAGTTTTTTCTTAACTGTTTCCTCATTTTATCATAGTCTCCCTTTCCAAAGTTAAAAGGTAGTACTGTGGATTTCCTTACTATCCCTCCTCCACTAATTAAATCAAAGGCGATCATGCTATGATCACTATTGCCAAGTGGCCCCAACACCCTTATCTCTTGCACTACATCTGGTGTTCCACTAAGGACTAGGTCTAATATTGCTTCCCCTCTGGTCGGTTCATGAACCAGCTGCTCCAAGAAGCAGTCATTTATTTCATCTAGGAACTTTATCTCCCTAGCATGTCTTGCCGTGACACTGACCCAGTCGATACCGGGGTAATTGAAATCACCCATTATTATTACTGCGCTGTAACTTTGTTTAGCTTCCTTGATTTCTTTGAGCATTTAATCATCCATTTGTTCATTCTGGCCAGGCGGTCGATAGTACACCCCCACTGCCATCGCCTTCCCCTTTTTACATGGAATTTCAATCCATAGAGATTCTACAGCAAATTTTGTTTCCTGCAAAACTTTAATCCTTTCTGAATCAATGCCCTCTCTAACATAGAGCGCAACCCCTCCACCAATTTGATGACTCTATCATTACGATATAGTTTGTACCCAGGTATCACAGTGTCCCACTGGTTGTCCTCCTTCCACCATGTCTCTGATATTCCAATCATATCTAACCTCTCGTTTAGTGCTATATATTCTAACTCTCCCATCTTATTTTTTAGACTTCTAGCATTTGCATACAAGCATTTTAGAGAATGTATTTTATTCATATTAATTTGGCTATTGGTAGACATGGGTAATTTGGGATCTTTAAGCTCTGTCTGCTCCATACTCGAGGGCATTTGGGCTACTTTACTCTTTTTTGGAACCTCTCTGCTTTTGGTAGTATCCTTCAAGGATACATTCTTCCGAACCATCTGCTCTTGGGCGACTGTCGGCTTTCCCCTATTATCTAGTTTAAAAGCTGCTCTATCTCCTTTTTAAAGGTTAATGCCAGCAGCCTGGTTCCATCCCGGTTAAGGTGAAGCCCATCCCTGTCGGAAGAGCCCCTCCTTTCCCCAGAATGTTCCCCAGTTCTTAACAAATCCAAAACCCTCATCTCTGCACCATCGTCTCATCCATGCATTGAGACTCCGGTGCTCTGCCTGCCTTTTGGGTCCTGTGTGTGGAACGGAAAGCATTTTGGAGAACGCTACCCTGGAAGTTCTGGATTTCAACTTCCTACCTAAAAGCCTAAATTTAGCCTCCAGAACCTCCCTACCACATTTTCCTATGTCATTGGTACCGACATGTAACAAGACAGCAGACTCCTCCCCAGCACTATCTAAGACCTTATCTAGGTGGTGCGTGAGGTCCGCTACCTTTGCACCAGGCAGGCATGTTACCAGGTGATCCTCACATCCACCAGCTATCTACATGCCTAATGAGCGAATCACCAACTATAACGGCTGTCCTAACCCTTCCCTCATGGGCACATGGCCCTGGGGAAACATCCTCCATGCAAGAGGGTTTTACATCACCTGGAGGACAGGTCCTAGTTACAGGATCGCTTCCTGCCACACCAGGGTGATGCTCTCCTGTCACGTGACCTCTCTCCTCCATGGCAACAGGGATGCTGCCAGACTGGAGGTTAGACTTCAGGAATATATCCCTGTAGGTCTCGTCTATGTACCTCTCTGACTGTCTTATGTTTTCCAAGTCTGCTGCTCTAGCATCTAGAGAACGGACTCGTTCCCTGAGAGCAAAGAGCTCCTTGCACCTAGTTACAAGGCACCTTATTAGGCACAGTACAAGGCACGTTACAAGGCACCTTATTAGGCAAAGTACAAGGCACGTTATAAGACACAGGACAAGACATGTTATAAGGCTCGTTACAAGGCACGTGCCTTGTACTGTGCCTTGTAACGTGCCTTATACTGTGCCTAATAAGGTTCCTTGTAACATGCCTTATAACATGCCTTATAATGTGCCTTGTAACGCGCATTAGCCTAAGGCGCCTTGTAACGTGTGTTACCTGACATGGCTTGCCATAATGATGCACCACCCATTCTCTTATATGGGCATCCAGGGAACCTAACGCGGGGAACGTTACCCCTAAAAGTCAGTTTTAAGACATGAGTGCACTAGGTCTGACATAATACGATGTCAGTATCTATACAGGTTTAGTCATTTCCCATTTTTCTAAGAAAAGTAAAAATATTTCACCGGCCCTGCAATGTGATTGGCGGCATTGAGAGAGAGCAGGCAGATGAGCTCCTCCCTACTCCCCTCCTACATAGCCAATCGGGCTGCAGCTCCATCCCCTAACGCAACTTTCATATTCCAGTGTGACCAGGTGTGCCCATGTCTGGCAGGCCTGTGCTGAGGGTCTCACCAGAGGGCCCTTTGGCGGGGACCTATGCACCAAACAGGAAACAACAATCAACTAAAGGCTAGGTCAGCCAATATCATCTAACTATTAAAGCTCCCACCAACAACCCTACAAGCACACCAAAGGATTCAAATGGAACTATTCACCCACATCACTTGAGGTGCTCCTGTTGACAAGGGACCTAAAGCAAAATGGAAGACACCATAAGCAGGTACGTGATCTTCCTCATTCGATCAACACTACTGCTACTTCTTTCAACACTAATTGCAAACTTTGCTAAATTAAATCACAATGCACAGATCCCATTCAATTCCCACTGGCACTCCTTGTGGCCTTTGGCAAGTCACTTAACCCTCCATTGCCTCAGAAGAAAGGCCTGGTAATCTACTTCCGGTCACACTGCCAAGAAAACCCAGGAGCTTCTGGGTCACCAGGAGTCAGCATTGACTCGAAGGCATGCATTGCATTTTTGCATAAATCCCTATAATTCACACCTATAGACCCCTATCTGTCATTTACCAGCAAGCATACTCGCACAACTACTACCATAGAAGGAAATGCTCATTAATGAAGATCAACTTAAGCAACTTTCCAGATCTGACCAGATCCCGCCCACACAACAATAGCCCTACCCTCAAATGTGCACTTATCAATGCCCGCTCCACCAGAAACAAGATCCCATTGATAGTTGACTTCATCCTAGACCATCCACTGGACATACTCTGCATAACTGAAACCTAGTTTAATGAAACAGACACTGTCCTTACCAATCAGCTGTGCCCACATTCATACACCATCCACTTATGCAACAGAATAACCAGCAGAGGAATGGGAGTCTGCATCATAGCAAAGAACACCCTGGCAATCAACGCTATAGAATTGAACTCCACCACCACAATGGATACCCTTATGTACCATGGTCTTCCAAAACAATCAATACTTCCTCTTCAAATGGCTCAAAACACTACAGCAAGAATAATCCACAAAATATCTAGACAATCTCACATTACCCCAGTACTACAACACCTGCACTAGCTCCCCATCCAAACAAGAATGTGTCAATATAAGGCCCTTATATTGACACATACAATTATACACAATGAATCTGCAAACTGCCTCCACCCTCTACTCTCCAGACCGAAGACCAACAGACTCTACAGGCACAACTCACTCAACCTCCTGACTCCTGATTCAAATAACGAAAAGCAAATAATCCAGTTGTTACCATGTCTTCTCCTTATGTGCACCTACTCCCTACTGGAACTCCCTCCCAACTGACTAGAGAATGTTTGGACCTCTCCACCTTTAGGAAAAAGCTCAAAACACACCTTTTCCAAGAACATTTCGCCACAACATTAACCCACGTGACCTAACTGATTTAGCCTTTCAGCCTAACCAGTCCTGCCCTCACTCCCACCCTCAAATCACAACCCCCCCACCCTCATTCACCCCCTTGTTGTACATTGTTTTCTTACGATGATCTTATCTATGTAACACAGCATTTTATGCTATTATATATTCTTGTTTCTGTTCCTTATAAAGCAGTTGTCCCCACACTGCTCTGCTGTGTTCTTTGTACACTGCCTTGAATTGTAGAAAGGCAGTATATACAATTTTTAAATAAATAAATAAATAAATATGGTATGAGAATGGGACAATTTCTCCAGATGGGTTAGTTTTGCAAATAATTAATTACTAAACCTCAGTTCTATGGTTCAAAAGGCCTCAGTAAACGCTCTTACCATTCATCGGTGAACCGTGTCACCATTGGATCGAGCTGAAGAAATTCCACATCATAGGCCAAGCCCTCCCTACCTACACCTTTTTATTCATAATTTAATTTAACCAAATGGAAATTTTTTTTTAAAAGATTTATCCTAGAAAAGTACTTTTAAAGGATTCATTCAAACAATCGTATATAAATATATTCAAAAACTAAAGTGTATCTATTATTTGGAACTACAGCTCTATCTAATGAGCACCAAATACTTCACAATGGAATTGTGAAGACATCTCTTACAGAGACCGGCAAGCATCTAGAAAAATAAAGAGAAGAGAAACACTTTAAAGAACCAATCTCAATCTCTTAATTCGTAATATCTCTTCTTCACTTATCTTAACGCTTTGCTCCCGATGTATTTCCTACGGACCCTCTCAAGGAAGGATTACTCGCTTCACGGTTAGTTGCCGTAAGTGCTCAAGACACTGGTCAAACTTCACCATAAGCAAAACTGGGCAGCAACTACGTTCCAGATCCGACAAAAGCTTCTGTTTCACCCTGCCGGGCTTCCTCAGGGGTCGAACGTCATGCCCAAATAACCATTACACCATTAAACAAGAGCGGCACAAGCGCTTCAGCTTCTATCAGTCTTTCTATAGCCAGCCAGTGGTGTGTTAGATGTTGTAGAGATGTAGCCCACTGGTTACCTGGAACCTGAAGCGCTTGTGCTTTTTTCTCACTCATCACTGATCTCTGTTTTGTTCAGCATGTAGACTGCCCCACCCATACCTCAGGGCATACCCTTGACCTTATCCTTACGCATGATTCCTCTCCATTCCAGCCAGCTAATGTTTCGCCCCTTCCCCTTCTGTGGTCAGATCATAGTTGTATTTTCTTCTCCCTCCCCTTTCCCCCTGCTCATGCATCCGTTTCTCGTAACTCAGATCATCTTCCACAGTTACTCAAACGTCGCATCACCCCTACCACCCGTCAGCTTCTTCCTCCCACTGACTCTCTTTTTCCTTCTGAGTTTTCTTCCTTCTCTGTAGACCAACAGGTCGACCATTGGTCCTCCGCTCTTTCTGCTGCCCTGGATTCTATCGCGCCCTTCCATCCCTCCTCTCCCCATTCCTCCTCGCATCACTCCTCGTTCCATCCAGGTCTTTACTTGCAACGTTCTTATCTTCGGCATGCAATGCGGACCTGGTGCAAACTCTCTTCTGACGCCTCCCTCTCTACTTTCCGCCATGCACAGAAACTCTACCGCACGATGATATCAACCGCCAAATGGACACACTACTCGAACCTCATTACTGCATCTTCAAACTCTTCTCGCTGCCTCTATCAGGTCCTCAATTTTCTCTCTTTACCTACCACCTCCTCCTCCTCCTCAATACCTCCCTCCGCTGCTCCCAGTCCATCCACCCTTGCCACTTTCTTCTCAGGCAAGATTCAGACACTCTGCTCTACTTTCATCTCCTGCCCTCCCCCCTCACCCCTCCACTCGTTTCCCCACCTCCTCTTCCACTTGCTCTGTTTCATTCTCACACGCCCATCCACACACGTGTTCTAAGTTCCAGCCTATCACCTCTGCTGACCTCGCCAAGGCCCTCTCAGTCTCCCACAAAACTACCTGTCCGCTTAATCCACTTCCCTCATCCTGGCTTCTGGATCCTTCACTCACTCGTGCTCCATACATTCTGTGACATAGAAGCCCACACAGAGCCATGCAAATAGATAGAAAGGAGAAATTTACCTTAGAATCTGTTAGGCAGTGCTCCAGAGAGAAGGAAGGCACAACCTGGGGCTAGGAGGCTGCCTAGACCGAGGGAGCAGGAAAGACCTCAACAATTATACAGGTGGGAGCCTAGCACCGTGAGAGGGAAAGCTAGAAGCTCCATTCAGAACGGAGGGCCAGAGCAGTGCTCCAGACCAGAAATATCTGCAGGAAGCTATAAAACAATCCCTAACAACTGGAGGGTGGAAAAGGAGAGCTGGAGAGGCAACCCTACAGATATAGGTACTCTTAAACATACTTGCGCAGAACTGTGTCCCTTATGCTATCTGAACTTTCAGAGAGGGGTTTTCATAGAAACAGCTGTGAAGGTTTAAACCCAAGCACAACGTATGCTGAATGTGAGGAGATGCAATGGGAAAGTCACACCAGGGTTCCAGAACAGGCTCCTATGGATTGTACATTATGTCTTGCGGATGATATTGAGTCTTTGTGCTGAAGCCCTGTAAAAAAAGCAAAGAAAAAGAAGAGATTTTTCTTTGAGAGAAACTGTTTTGTTTTTCCTTGTTTTTGGTTATGCACATGATATCCTTGGGGGAAGGGGAATAAAGCCCTTGTTTTGTTTTGCCTTAACCACACGACTTGAGACTGTTTTTGACCACTAGAAGATAGCAAGGCAACTCCAACCTCGGGGTCCTAGGTGAAGGCTTGCAGCCCCGTGACAATTCTCACCATACTAAATTCTAGTTTTAGCTCTGGCTGCTTCCTTTCCTGCTGGAAGCACGCCTTGGTTCGTCCTCTTCTCAAAAAAGCTAATCTTGACCCCTCTGTTCCTGCAAACTGGCGTCCTGTCTCCAACCTTCCTTTTCTGTCAAAGATTCTTGAAAGACTTGTTTTTCACCAACTTACCTCTCACCTCGATTCCACTCTCTCTCTTCACCCTCACCAATCTGAATTTCGGACCGACCATAGTACTGAAACTATTCTCTTGGCACTTCTTAGCGAGTTGCACCACTTTCACGACCGTGGTGACCTATCTATCGCTGTTTCTTTGGACCTCTCTGCTGCGTTCGACATGGTAGATCACGCACACTCCTCACTCATCTATCAGATCTCGGTATCCACGGCACTGTTCTACAATGGTTTGGGTCCTTCCTTTCATCTCACACTTTTGCTGTCTGTTCAGGATCCATCACCTCTCCCTCCTTCCCTCTTCGTTGTGGTGTCCCCCAGGGTTCTATCCTTGCTTCTCTTCTCTTTAATGTCTTCCTTGCTTCCCTAGCCCTGCTTATACAACAGGCTGGCATCTCGGCCTACTTCTTTGCCGATGATATTCTTCTGGTCCACCATACAAGTCCCTCAGCCCCGGATCTCTCTGCTCTCAACACCTGCCTTACCTCTGTTTCTGACTAGTTTGCTAGCAACTACTTACATGTTAAT
Source organism: Ichthyophis bannanicus (assembly GCA_033557465.1). Lineage (NCBI taxonomy): Eukaryota > Metazoa > Chordata > Amphibia > Gymnophiona > Ichthyophiidae > Ichthyophis > Ichthyophis bannanicus. The sequence goes on from CM066043.1 coordinate 117,992,815, forward strand.
CCCTCAAAGTCAGCCGCTATTTGGTTCACCCTTGGTGCCCCCTCCCCCACTTTGGCGCCTCTTATGGCTGCATCCCCGATTTCTCTGGTCTCTGTTCTTCGCTACTTCGGTGTTACTCTTGATTCCTCCCTCTCCTTTCACCAACAAATCTCCACACTTGTACGTAGCTCATTCTTCTATCTTCGTAGAATCCGGGCTGTTCGTCCTTTTCTTCCTCTCTCCTCTCTTACTACTCTTGTCCTCTCTTTGGTGATTTCTCGACTCGATTACTGCAATTCACTTTTTGCAGGTCTCCCCCAATATCCTCTTCGTCGGCTCCAACTAGTTCAGAACACAGCTGCACGTCTTCTCACTCACTCCTCCCCTCGGGATCATGTGACTCCCTGTCTTCTTTCCCTTCACTGGCTTCCTATCAAAGTTTGTTTCCTGTACAAGCTTCTCACCATTACTCATAAGGTTCTTCACACCAGTATACCCCAGTACCTCGCCGACATCATCTATCTCCAGCCAACTCCCCGTCTACTTCGTTCAGCCCACGGTAATCGTCTCCTCTTTCTGTCCCCTGCCCAGGCCCACCTCGAATCGACCCGCCATGCTGCTTTTTTCTTCTTGAGTCCTGCCCTCTGGAACTCTCTGCCCCACCTTCTCTGTACTGAAGCATCCTTTTCCTGGTTCAAGGCCCTTCTCAAGACCCACCTCTACTGCCAGGCCTACGATCTCCCTATTCCTCCCGATTTCCATTCACCAAGATGCCACTGAACTACTCTCCTCTGCAATATCACCTTACATCCTCTGTTATTCAGGTTACAGCCCCTCCCATCCCCCACCAGTCTGGACTACCACCTCTTGTCTTGGTCTTTATTTGTAGCGTCCTTTGTCTTTATTTATAACGTCCCCCTGGGTCTACCACTGTCCTTACTATCCTTCTCTCTTCTTTTCTATTGGCTCTCCTATCATATCAATGGTGTTCCTTCTTCCTCCTTTACCTTCACCAGTTGCATTTGGTTATTATTGTACACCGCTTTGACGCTCCGGCAATGGGCGGTATATCAAATGTTTTGAATAAAGAATAAAGAATAAAGCTACGAATAGCTTAGCTCTCAGCATCACTGATGCACACAAGCCCTCGCAGCATGACAAGCTGCAAACCAAGTGAGAGTGGACATGGGCCCTAACCTCAAAAAATATTTTTTGGTTGGAAGATAGGTATACATTTTTGTTTGTTTAGAGTGTACTCTTATCATATTTATTTGGGCTCAAATAGTTTTAGATTATTTCTAGCTATCTGAGTCCAGGCATACTTATCTGGGGATATTCCTGAAGAACCTGCAAAAGAAAAAAGAGGATTCAGTTAGTAAGTTTGAATTGCTGTAAAGGAATTTATATAACAATCCTGATTTGTAAACAAAATACTTGCTTGACTATAAGAGGATCATTTATCCTGAAAAGAAAAGAAATGAAACACAGTTTTAAAGAAAAAAAATTGTTCCAAAAGCTAGAATATCTTGCATTGGCAGTTGAACAATTGTATAAGGGAATACTTATCTGATATACTTTGTCTTGATGGGAAGTATTCCATAAAACCAGAACGAAAGACTAGTTTTATCTGAACATACAATAGTTACAACATCTTAGGCATTACCATCAAAGTTGCCTGAATTTAGTTTCTTTATTGCTCCAGTGAATATGTTGTCAGTTCTCTGATAACAAAGTTGATTGACGGTAGTGTTTTTCCATTGAGCTCCCTCCAGAGGTGCTCCATCCTGAGGTACGGTTGTACGACTATAGTAGCATCTAGAGGGGTGTAAGTAAGGGCGAATGGCCATCCGAAGGGTTTCTGCCACCCCAGGCAGAAACCCTGGCTGTGCCACGCTACCCATCCCCACCCCACATGCTGCCCCCCATCCCACGTGCCGAGCTGCCCCTGCCAAGTTGTGCTGCCACCCCCTGCTGCCACCTATTCTGTCTTGGGGGTGGGAGGTGGGCAGTTATAGCAGTGGCAGTATTTTAAAAGTGGAAGTTTGGTGCCTCCACTCTGCTTGCTGCAGCAGGCCATGTGTTTCAGCACACACGGCTTGCCGCTTCTGACCCTCTCCAACAGCAAGTTGCATCGGAGGGGGATCAGTAGTGGCAGATCATGTGTGCCGAAGCACATGTCCTGCCGCAGGCAACATTGCTACTCAAATCACAACCTTTTGGTCCCAAACCCTATTCATATAAATTAATATTTTTGTCGGAACTATTACCATGAGGGACACCCTCTCGAGGTAACCGTTTCTTTTTATTTGTTTTTATGAGCTGAAAAATAACAGCTCAACATGCCTTAAATTCTCCAGGACCAAGCAGGAAGTCAGTCCTCACATATGGGTGACATCAACGCCGATGAAGCCCCAGCGGAGCATTTCCCCAGCTTTCCATGAAAGCCTTTGGGAATGCAGGCACGCATGCGCGGTTCCCTTCCCGCCTAAAGGTGCCATCTTACCTCAGTCTCTCTTTTTCCGAGAAGCCCACCGGACGTGTGTCCTGTCATCCCGGATAAAAGTTTGATTTTTTCGGCGATTCTCGCTATTTTTTTCTTCTCCGATTCGACGCCGGTTCCCCTCCCGCCGGGTTCGGTACACCGGTATCGAGCCCGTTTCTTCTTTTTCGGTTTTTGCCCTTCGTAGCTGGCGTTCGCGCCCTTTTTTGCTTTTTCCCTGGAAGCCCGGGCCTTTGACCTCGCAGGGACTCTTTTTTTCCCGATGGCTTCCAGCGGTTTTAGAAAGTGTGATCGGTGTAAGAAGTTGATGTCTCTCACCGACTCACACGACTGCTGCCTTCGGTGCCTCGGTCCTGATCACGACTCCAAGACGTGTGGACCATGTGGGAAGATGTCTTCCAAGGCACTGCGAAGTCGCCAGCAGCAGAAAGAAAGGCTTTTTTCTGACTCAGCCTCTGGCCGGGCCCGGAGCTCGTCTGAGGACTCGACATCTCGGGATTCGGATCCTGAGCACCGTCGTGGCTCCTCAGACAGGGGGTCCCCCGACCGGGAACGCAAGAGAAAGAAGCGGCTCGTGAGGGCGTCATCGGAAGAGGTCCCTGGCTCCTCGAGGGCCAGATCTAAGACCCCCGACCGTCGCCCCGGGCCTGTGGAACAAGAGAAGCCTGCCAAAGTTTCTCGGGTGGAGCTGGAGTCTGCTGGACACGTAAGCCCTGTAGTCCTCGAGGACTCTCCTCCCAGAGAGCCGACATCAGGTCCAAGTCGGTGGCTGCTGCGTCTCCCGAGCGGAGTCTCAGGATGACAGCCTTGGAGTGCAGACTGTCTGCCTTCATGGAGCAGCAGCGGGCACTGATGGCCAGCCTGTCTGGCACATCTGCCCCGACAACCGGGACATCGACATCGAAGTTGACCCCGGAGACCGAGCCGATACTCGAGACCATGAAGGCTCGAGGTCGACCTCGGTCCCGGTCTCCCTCAACCTCCCATTCGGGACCGAGGGTGTCGAAGCCGGTGCCTCCGGCATCGGGACGGGTGCTCCCGGGCCCCGCGGGGTCGGATTCTGACTCCTCGTCGGACGAGTCCGCCTGGGAGACGGAGGATGAGGAGTCCCCCGACACATTCAAAACTCGGTGCGTCCCGTCGGACTCACCGCAGTCTGAACCCCGGAGTAGATCCCCTCCAGAGGATACCCGGTTCTCGGAGTTTGTCCGGGATATGGCCGCCGCGTTGGCTATCCCGGCGGACCCCGAGGAAGAGCCTTGAGCCGAGGAGCTCAAGGCCCTGCAGTACGACTCTCCTCCGAAGGAGGCCTTTACTCTCCCGGCTCCTCCGATGCTGGAACGGCTCCTCTTCCGGATATGGGAGGCACCGGCCTCGGCGCCAGTTCTAAGCAAGCGGGTCGATTTGATCTATCGACTCCGGAAGAGCCCTGGCTTTCAGAAGGCGCAGCTACCACACCATTCCATGGTGGTGGAATCGGCCATGCATCACCTGAAAAGTCAGAAGATGCACTCCGCGGTGCCTCCTGGCAGGGAGGCCCGAAACCTCGATGGTTTTGGTAGAAAGTGCTTCCAGGGCTCGATGTTTGCTTGCCGTGTCCAGTCTTACCAGCTGTACATGGGCATGTACTTGTGAGACCTGGCCAAGGAGTTGGCCGGGTTCTCTGCTGGTCTCTCCGGGGAACCCTTGCAGAGATTCAAGTCCTTGTCCTCGGGGATTCGGGAATGCTCCAAGTTCATGTCCCGCGCCGCCTACGATGGCTTTGAGGCTTCGGCCTGAGTTGCGGCAGCCGGCATCGCGGCTCGACGCCAGGCATGGCTGCAGTCATCGGACCTCGAGCCATGGGTTCAGGACAAGTTGGTCGATGTCCCTTGCCGAGGTGAGAACCTTTTTGGCAAGCCCATGGCCGAGAAGGCTGCTCAGCTCGAGACCGAGCACCTTACAAGGACAAGGCTGTCTAGAAAGACCTCTGCCCCTTCTCACAAGAAGAAGGGCTCGGGTAAAAAGCCCTTTTACCCGAGGAAGGGCACTGCCTACAAACAGTACCCTCAGTATCAGGCTGCCCAAGCTGCACCCCAGGGTCAGCAAGCCAAGGGGCAGGGTAATGGGCCCCGTAGGCAGAGGACCCCCAAGCCTCCGGCCCCTGCTCCCACTCAGCAGGGTGGGGATTTTTGACGCCTCAAGCATAGCCTCTCCATCCCTGCTCTCCCAACCCTGCACAGGAGGTCGCCTCGCCCTCTTTGCCCACCAGTGGCCCCGCATCACTGGGGACAGTTGGGTGTTAAACATAGTCCACAGGGGCTATGCACTACACTTTCACCAACTGCCTCCTCCATATTTTCCAGGAGAGCCTCCAAGGCCTCCCCTGCACACAGATCTTCTCCTCCAGGAGCTCCAAGGTCTGTTGTTGGACAGGGCGGTGTAGCCTGTGCCCCTTCAAATGCACGGTCGAGGGTTCTATTCCAGATATTTCCTGGTACCCAAAAGAACCGGTGACCTTCGACCTATCCTGGACCTCAGGAATCTCAACAAGTTCCTAGAGAAAGAGAAGTTCAAGATGCTTACTCTTGGAACACTTCTGCCCTACCTCCAGCAGGGAGATTGGCTATGCTCCTTAGATCTAAAGGATGCATACACTCACATCCTCATTCATCCAGACCACAGAAAATACCTCAGGTTCATTGTGGGAGGAAACCATTATCAGTACAGAGTACTGCCTTTTGGCCTAACCTCCGCCCCCAGAGACTTTACCAAATGCCTGGCAGTGGTGGCGGCCTACCTGAGAACTCAAGGCATCTTTGTCTTTCCCTATCTGGACGACTGGCTCATAAGAGGTCAGACGTGCCAGGAGGCCTGACAGGGTACCCTCAGAACTATTGCTCTTCTTCAAAGCTTGGGGTTTGTAATAAACTTCGCAAAGTCCACTTTGCTCCCCTCCCAGAACTTGGAGTTCATAGGGGCAAGGCTGGACTCTATCCTGGCAAAGGCATTCTTGCCAGCAGACAGGGCCCAAAGACTGATGGACTTGGCCAAACTGTTTCTCAGGGGGTCAGTGGTCTCCGCCAGACTCTGCCTGAGGCTGCTTGGCCACATGGCTTCGACAGTTCATGTAACCCCCAATGCCAGGCTCCATATGCGGCCTGCACAGTGGTGCCTTCGGAGTCAGTGGTCACAGGCCACAGGCAGCCTCAGAGACAGGATAAGGGTGTCCAGACCTTTTCTGGACTCCCTCAACTGGTGGCTGCACCCACCCAATCTACTGAAAGGGGTGCCTTTTCAAATTCCTGGGTACACAGTGGTACTGACCACAGACACCTCCCTGCAGAGCTGGGGGGCTCATTGTCTGAACAAGTGCACCCAGGGCCTGTGGTCTCCCTGGGAAGCCGCACAGCAGATCAATCTATTAGAACTCAGGGCTATTCGATTAGCACTCAAAGCTTTCTCTCCTGCCCTGGCTCATCAATCTGTCCTGGTTTAGACAGACAACCAGGTAGCCATGTTTTATGTGAACAAGCAAGGCGGGACTGGGTCCAGGCTCCTTTGTCAGGAGGCACAGGACCTTTGCTCATTTGCCCTCAAGCACAACATGCTCCTCAAGGCTGTGTACCTTCCAGGCCAGGAAAACTACCTGGCCGACAGGCTGAGCAGAATTCTGCAGCCCCACGAGTGGCAGCTACATCCTTTGGTAGTTCAGAAGATCTTCCTGAAATGGGGTCTTCCTTTGATAGATCTGTTTGCCAGTCCACTGAACAAACAGCTGCCTTGGTTCTGCTCCAGACAGCCGCATCCTCTGCGGGTAGCAGCAGATGCTTTTCTGATACCATGGTCTCAGGGCCTCCTGTATGCGTTTCCTCCCACGCCTTTGGTGGCCCGAACTCTATTCAAGATTCTTCAGGACAAGACCTCAGTCCTGATGGTGGCTCCCAGGTGGCTGAGACAGCCTTGGTTTCCACTTCTCCTTCAACTGGCGGTGGATCCCCCACTGCCTCTGGGGTTGCAACCCAACCTTCTCTCCCAGGATCAGGGTTCACTTCTGCACCCCAATCTCAAAGCTCTCAATTTGATGGCCTGGAGGCTGCAAGGGTAGTTTTGGCTCCCTGGGGCCTACCTCAGGAAGTTGAGGAGGTTGTCCTAGCCTCTAGGAAACAGTCCACTCGGAAAACCTATGCTCTCAAATGGAAAAGGTTTTCTGCGTGGTGTCAGCTACGTACAGAGGATCCTTTCTCCTGTACTGTACCAGTACTTCTTCAGTATTTACTGCACTTGTCCAATCAGGGACTTAAGTCCAATTCTGTTTGGGTCCACCTCTCAGCTCTAGCAGCTCACCACTCACTGGTGGAAAGACATTCTCTGTCGGTTCACCCCTTGGTGTCCCGCTTTCTTAGGGGCTTGCTTTTGCTCAAGCCTCCAATCCGTCCTCCTGCTCCTTTTGAGCCGATGGCTACTTGCCCTCTACACTTCCTGTCCTGGAAGACCCTCTTCTTGGTAGCCCTAACCTCGGCCAGGCGAGTGAGTGAACTTCAGGCCCTGGTCTGTGACAGGCCTTACACTCGCTTCTATAGGAACAGGGTCGTCCTTAGGACTCATCCAAAGTTCCTCCCTAAAGTTGTCTCCTCTTTCCACCTCAACCAGGAGGTGGTTCTTCCAACATTGTTCCCTAGGCCTCATGCAAGCCAGGCTGAAGCAGTTCTGCATACCCTGGACTGTAGGAGGGCCTTATCCTTCTACCTTGACCGTACGCAGGGGCATAGAAGGGCTACTCAGCTCTTCGTGTCTTTTGACCCTAATAAGTTGGGGTTGGCTGTGTCCAAGCGTACCTTGTCCATCTGGGTAGCTGACTGTATCACCTGGGCTTACAAGGCAGCTGACCTTCCTTTGCAGGGTCGGGTCACGGCCCACCGTGTCAGGGCAATGGCTGCCTCAGTGGCTCATTTCTGCTCTGTACCGTTGGTAGACATCTGCAGGGCTGCAACTTGGTCTTCAAGCCAGACTTTTGCGGCCCATTACTGTCTGGAGAGGGAGTTCCGTAGGGACAGTGCTTTTGGCCAGGCAGTACTCCGGAATCTCTTTGAGGTTTAGGCAACTCCTGCCCTCCTGCCCTCTGTTGGGCTACCGGTGGAGGTTGTGTCAGTGAAAAGCCTTTCTTTAATGCTGGGACTAGAGGGAGTTCTCTTGTTCAGCCTGGGTTCCTTGGTAGCCCAGAGCTAGGGAGTCACCCATATGTGAGGACTGACTTCCTGCGTGGTCCTGGAGAAAGAGTAGTTACTCACCTGTAACAGGTGTTCTCCAGGAGCAGCAGGAATCAGTCCTCACAACCCTCCCTCCTCCCCTGGGAGTTGCAGTTGTACATAGTTTATTTTTACTTTTTGTGTGCTGTTCTTAGCTATGTCATTTGACTGAGGTAAGATGGCACCTTTAGGCGGGAAGGGAACCGCGCATGCGTGCCTGCATTCCCAAAGGCTTTCATGGAAAGCTGGGGAAATGCTCCACTGGGGCTTCATCGGCGTTGATGTCACCCATATGTGAGGACTGATTCCTGCTGCTCCTGGAGAACACCTGTTACAGGTGAGTAACTACTCTATTTAAGCAGTTTAACCAAGGGAAGTGCTTGAGCAAACCCCTATTACTTAATCAAACTTTTCTGTTTTATCAAAATAGTATCACTCGCATAAACACAACGAGAAAGCTTATCTGTTCGTTCTGATCTTCTCAGTCAAACAATTCTCCACGCTGTCCTAACGTATAGTAAGGGCGCTCAAGATCACTTCTATAATCGAGCCCATCCAAACTTAATGAATAATATGCAACATAGCGGCGTGTTTCAGGCCTTGTTCTTCCTCCAGCCCTTCATCAGGCTTTTCCCCATCTGAATGGTATGCTCGAAAACCTTCCTCCATTGAAATAGGGGATTAGTTAATGACGTCAAATATCTTAGGTCCTCCTCCACATTGATTTACAGCATGCTCCATCAATCAAGTTCTAAGTTCAACCCTTGGGGGTGGGAGGCAGGCAACATTGCAGCAACACGAAGCTTCTTACCCAGGTCGGCCGCCCTAGGTGGCCTCCTAGCATGCATAGTGGATGGGCCGGCCATGTAAAGGTGGTATGCCAGGAGGCCAGGCTACACTATTCTAGCTTAAACAAATAAAACCAGCACTGCTTTTTCAAAACTAGGGGTCACTTTACTCTGGCTGACAGTCTGTGCAGCCTGGATGACACTGGGGATCTAGCTAGGAAAAGAGAAGCATGGTTCATAATCTCTAATTAAATACAAGGTACAAGGGTAATTTGCAAACACTTACCACACATGCTCACATACAGAGCGGCTTTTACATTCTTAAAGCTTCTTCAGTATCCTGGACTGAGCCCTCTTGTGGCCTTCTCGAGTTCTTGCTCGGACATCCTCTCACTGGCTCTGCTTTTCCGGCTGCACTCTCCACAGGGCTCCCAGTTCTTGCAGTGGCTTTCCCCCTGCACTCAGCTCAAGTAGGCAGTCTCTCTTTGGCTCCCTATGCCGGTCTTCAGATGCTCAGCAGTGGTGCTCCCCTCAGTTTCAGAAAACACTCAATCTGGTCCATTCTAGATCTGCTCTTTCAATAGCATCTCACACATCCAGCTGCTAGTAGGGTTATTCTATTTTTGGAGAGTAAATCTGAGACACCCGGGCAGGGCTGAGCTAGATTGGATGGGGTGGGAGGGCAGGAGGGGGGGGGGGAAGCTGTCCTCCATTCTCAGGCATCTTTCCCCCATATATTTTGAAATGACAAATTGAGGTATCATTCAGTAATTTCAAAAGCCTGCAAAAGACAGTAGCAGCCCTTTGCATTATAAGTGTGCATATACTGTATACGCATATGCTTAAACCTTTTTAAAATATTATATATATTTCTAAAATTCCTCCTCTTTTTCAAGGAAAGAAGTTAATTTTACATCTTCCTCCTACCAGGATTGAGAAGACTGCATCAGGGGGTATGCAGGAAAGCAATGTCCTATGCCTCTGTTCCCACTGCAATCAGAGATAAAAGGGGTTTACGAGAGTCCATGGAATTGGGGCCACTACCTCTAAATCAGGGACAATCCCTGAAAATCGGGAACATCTGGTCACCTTATGAAACCCCCTGCTCTGCAGGCCTTCCTCCTAAAGATGGTGTTGAAAGTCTCCTGGGAGCCTAGATGGGCTCAGAGTGAAGATACCATTAGAAATCTTCCTACAGACACAGTCGAGGGTAGGAATGAAAGGAGTGAAGATGGGGATGGATGTTCTCCTTCCAACCCAGGGAGTGGAGATGGCAGCAGAGAGACTCTGGAGAGCCTAATCCAGCGGTGGATCAGCTCCAGAGAATACAGGAGTCAGAAGGCCCAGCGGCAGATCAGCTCAAAAGAGAGCTGCAGCGGCAGAGAATCAAGGAGCCACAAGGCCCAGGAATGGACCAGCGGCAGATTTATTTATTTATTTTATTTATTTATTTAACATTTCTTATATACCGCCTTTCATGATATCAAGGCGGTTTACATTGAACAAACTGAAATTACACTGAACAGGGCATTATAACTTGAAGATAACTATTTTACAGATCAGCTCATTGGGGAGTTGCAGTGCAGAATCAGCTCCTGAGGGAGCTGCAGCAACAGAGAGTCCATTCCGGACTAGGAGCCACAAGACACGGGGGAGGGGGGTGTCCAGCAGCAGATCAGCTCAAGGGAGAGCTGCAACAGTTGTTCCTGGTCGGACAGGCATGCAAAGCCCTCTCCAGATTGGAGGAGAGCTTGGAGGAGGCAACAGCCTCAGCGATTGGACAGATCTACAAAACCTCTCCTTTCACGAGCAGCCACTGGTCCAGAGCTCCAGCAGTGGGTGAGACTTGGAGCTCGTGGGCAAAGGAAAAGGGAGGGGAGTTAGGAGACAGGTTTTATAAGGTTAAATCCATAAGCTTTAAAGGTTTACTTAAGTCACTATGTACTGGTTATTTGAACCACCTTATCTCTTATCCTATATTGCTCTTTCACTGTATCTGCTTGAACCACTGATCATAATACAGGCTGTAAATACTGCATTATTTTTTCACAATACTTGATGTATATATTTTGTAAACATGAATTGTAAATACTATTTAAGCCAGCCTTGTTCACAGCAATGTTTTGAGAGGTTTCCTGGGGTGAAAGGAGGGAATTCCTGCTCTCTAACATCTTTCTTCCCCAGGTGGAGGCACCAGGCGCCAAACTGACAAGAGTCCGTCCTCAAGATGACTCCAACCAGGCTGGTCTCTGACCCAGAAGTGCACCTAAGGTGGCGCTACTACACTTAGCTCTAGTCTAAGCACTTTAGCGGGTACTCACTCGACTGTATTTCTGGCTCTCTGCAGCTCTGCATTCAGTCTTCCCCTGTGGCTTTAGCAGCTAAACTCCCTCTAGCCATCCTGGTTCTTTGGGGCTTTCACAATCTGCAAGTTCACGCTCTCACCTCCTCTGTTCTCCCTCTAACCTAAGCTGGGGTCTAGTCACCTTTGCGATATTGTTCTAGGTATAGTCAGCGGTGCTGAAAATGTCTAGAATGTGATCTTTAGTTTAGGACTACAATTCAGCAGGGCTAAACTAAATGGGCAGATTATTCAGATAGCTGTTGAATATCACCAGGATAAATTTGTGACTCCTCCCCTGCTCTGTCTTCCCTCTGCTCCTTTGTTATACAGATAGCATTGGGCCAGCTGGAGGGATTTGGGGCTCAATACTAACCATGCAGAAATTGAAAATCTATGGATAGCAGACTTATATGTTCACCATTCTCCGGTGACACACCAAAACTGAATATTGGCCTGAAGATTTATAATATGTAAAAACCGCAGGAAAATAAGGTATCAGAACTTGAAAATGAAATTTCATTTGTTACCAGAGGATACCTAGGGGATAAATTTCAAGGCCATTTTCATGCATAAAATAATACTATATTGCCCAGATCTTTTGTGGATAAGAATATTCTATTTATTTTATTAATTCACTTGTCCTGTTCTGATCCGAGGAAGGCAATGTTAGTTCTCAAAAACTAGTCAAGAAACATATTGTTGGTCCAATAAAAGAATATCACCTCATATTTTTTTATTTGTGAACTTTTCTTTCTGTGTATTCCAGTGAACCATACAACATTATCAATTGTTCCTGTTTTTAAATACTTATAAAAGTCAATACTGCAAAAGCACAGGTTTTAAGGTTGAATCGGTTTTGTCGTAAGATAGGGTTCTGGACAGTACTCATTGCTCCTTTTCAGTAGACAGTTTCATTTTTGGCATGCAGCTGCATGATAGTGATTTTAATGCATTCCAGAAACGTGTAAAAATCGGTAACATTTTGGTGCATCACAGTCAATTTGCTTAGATTGGACTTGTTCATTGGGATAATATGTTAGCGGCTAAGAATGTGCATAACTGTCACTCTTTTTGTTATTTACGTGCGTAAGTCATCACATACATGTTAAATACTAACCAGGATAAAAGTGCATCCATTGTTTGACTGGCATGCTTTCACCATGGGCATGCACATAGGGGGAGATTGGGCAGAGCGTGGGCAGTGCAAGTAAGCCCATTGATTATAGTAGGGATCAATAAATCCCAGACGCCAATTTGCCAAGATATCTAGAAATTGCATCTTGGCACTTGCGTTCTTTTTTAAGTTCAAGCCAAGCTGCTCCTCTTGCTCTGGTTGTTCTGAAAAGGCCGCTCTTTTTCCTCCCGCACGATCGGCTTTTTCTCTCAGCAAGGAGCTTGAACAATGCAGTAGAGAAAGTTCCTGCTGATGTCACGGACTTGAGATACTTGAAACCGTGAGATCAGTCGGAACTTCCTCCAACATGTGGCTCAAGCACCTTTCCAAGAGAGAGAGAGATGATCGTGCTTGAGAAAGAAGTGCAGCCTTTTGGGTGCAGCTACAATAAGAGGTGAGAGACACTGAGTGAAGGCTGTGTGGGAGACTGTGAGTGAGAGAAAGACCAGGTGAAAGTTGCAGAGTGGGGAGGGGGGCTCTGAGAGAGAGAGAGAAAAAGAGATCAGGTGAAGGCGGTGGGAGATGGGGGGCTGTGAGAGAGAGAACACCAGGTAAAGGCTATGGGGAGAGGCTAAGACAGAGAGAAAGAGAGAGAGAATCATTATGTGGTGGCTGTGGGGATGAGCTATGAGACAGAGAGAGAGAAATGACTATGGTGGGGGGAGATTTGGGAGAGAGACACACACACACACACACACACACACACACTGCTTGATGGCTGTGGAGGGGGGCTGTCAGAGAGAGAGCCACTAGGGGGTATGTTTACTAAAGAGCAGTAAGGCAGCACTGGATAGCAAGCGGTAATGGCAGGTAAGGGTGTCATTATGCAGTAAAGGCCGGGGCATGGAGTAGGCATTCTGGCGGTAAGGGCACTTGGCTGCACTTATCAGGTGCTAACAGAACAAGCGTGAACCTTAATGCCCGAAATTGGCAGTCACCTTAACGCAGGATAAGAGAGCCCCTGTAAAAGTCAAATGTTAGCTGATGGATGTAAGGAAAGGTAAGAGCTGATGGACCTGTCAAATCCATGGGTATCCTACGTGTCAGTCAGTAAGTGAGATGAGCATGTGGGAGGCAGCTGTACTGAATCAGTGAGGGGTTTCCCCATAATGTGCTGTAATATCCATGTGTGACATAGGAGGGTGACGAAGTGTCCCTTGGTGGAGTGAGAATCGCCATGAAGTGGGCATCAAAAGGACGACTGAGCAGGAGTGGTGACGTGCATATCTTTCACAGGAGAGGTAGAGTGATACATCCAAATGATGGAATAGTTCCTGTGTGGCCATGGTGTAGCTGCTGGCAGGAGAATACATGACTGTACATAACTGGTATATGCTGAAGGATGATGGCAGTTGCTGAAAGTCTGGTATGGCCTTGCTGCCCCGATGTACTTGATGTGACCGCACAAAAGCATTTGGCGTGTGTGAAAAATGTGTCGGTGTGCTACGGGGAAGTCCCAATACCACCTATGTGGGTATCACAACTGTGCCAGCTTTTCAAATAACCATACAATCCCCCTGACATATGTGCAGATAACAACTGGACAAGTGTCTCACTTGTTGCCCATATGGAGCAAGTAGGGACATGTGATGATCCCTGCAGATGGCCATCCTAGGAGTGGGATGTGCCTACATGTACTGCAGATATGTGATGGAGCCAAAGATGTTCAGTCACAGTAATGATGTAATAAACTCATCATGTATAACTCATGTGTCAGATAACGGCAGGGTGAGCACATCTGACTTAGCAATCAGCTACAGCAGAACCAATAAAGTCATGCTGTCAGATGGGCATGATTGCAATGTGCATGTTTGCAGACCCAATGTGCTTTCATAACACAGAAAGAAATATAAGGATATGTGTTCCCTATCAATGCAGACCCCGGACTGCTTCTGGTAGCATATTGAAGTGAGTTTCCCACTGCCACATTGAGAACAAGTGGAAGTCAAACCCAGGTCTAACCATTAGTCTACACCTCCACACTTTTCTCCATAGCAGTGCCAAGAACCAAAGAGACAGCAGGTCCCTGCCTGCAGTGGGCGAAACTCAGGACATGAAACACCATGGCTGGCACAGTCTGAGACAGCACTGCACACTCAGTACACCAGCTGAATAACAGACACACAGCTGCAGAATACATCCCTTGTCCTAAGGCCAAGCCACATGTGAGGTCAAGATGCATGTCTGTCCATTGTACCTCCAATGGCAAAATACAGTTGCATACAGAGGTTCACTGCACTGCAGTGTGGCATTAACCCCTGAGGCAGCACATGTGCAGGGCATGCAGTCCCTTGTCACCTGCTGTAAGAACATAAGAAATGCCAAACTGGGTGAGACCCAGGTCCATCAAGCCCAGTATCCTATTTCCAACAGTGGCAAATCCAGGTCACAAGTACCTGGCAGGTTCTCAAAAAGACACACAGGTTCCATAATGCTTGTCCTGGGGTCTTCTTTAATAATGGTTTATGGACCTTTTCTCCAGGAACTTGTCCAAACCTTTTTTAAATTCAGCTACACTAAGAGCTCGTTACTACATCCTCCAGTAACAAATTCAAGAGCTTGATTACACGAGTGAAAAAATATTTTCTCTTATTAGTCTTAAACAGGTTACACTGTAGCTTCATTGCATGTCCCCTAGTCTTTCTACTACTACTACTACTACTACTACTGAGCATTTGTATAATGCTAATGCTGCACAGACATGTAAGAGACAGTCCCTGCTCATCAGAGCTTATTATCTAGTCAAGATGGACAACATAGTAGATGTAAACAAGGATACATCTAGGGGAAATGGTAAGGAAACACAAAGATCAGGTGAGTCAAAATCCAAAAGCAGCAGCGAAGATCCGAAAGATTCTACTTTTTGATGGCACAAACAATTGATCTATGTTTACCCGTTCCACTCCATTCATTAATTTATAAACTTCTATAATATCTTCCCTCAGCCATCTCTTTTCCAGGTTGAAGAGCCCTAACCTTTTAAGCATCTCCTTATAGGGTATCCTTCCATCCCCTTTACCATTTTGGTGGCTCTTCTCTGCACCTTTTCTAAGTCTCTGCCTCCATCGCTCCAGCCGCGCCGACCAGCCATCCCTGCAGGGAGCGGGAAGGTAAGCTCCTCCCTGCTCCTCACCGGCAGGACCAATCACCGCGGCCACAGGGCCCTTTAAATCACCGAGCTGGCCTGAAGAGAGCCCTCTCTGCCTCCATCGCTCCAGCCACGCCGACCAGCCATCCCTGCAGGGAGCAGGAAGGTAAGCTCCTCCCCGCTCCCCACCGGCAGGACCAATCACCGCGGCCACAGGGCCCTTTAAATCACCGAGCTGGTCCAGACGGTCTGTGCTGGGTGAGCCCGCGCCCAAGGGCCTCACCAAAGGGCCCTTTGGCGTGGCCCTTAGGAGGGAGCTCTGTAGCGGGATCCAACATACACCACTTGATCCCATCCTCTCCTGTTCAGCCACAACCAAGTTAACAGCCTCGCTCCCCTGCACAATAACAACAACAACATGGAACGCCTCCTTCAAAACCTGAAGTGTCTCCCACTTATTATAAACCAGCATACATACAAGAAGAGCTCACCACCCTCTGAGCCCCGATCGGTGCAGGGCCATCACCAGAGCGAAACCCTTCCTACCTCATTGCCCCAAATATCTCATGCTGCACAGCCTGTAGACTCCACAGGCGCTTTTCACAACCTACCCTGCTTTGCCTGCTGACTTCATTGCTACCTCTTTGCTGCTTGCAAGTTCAATACTGCATTACTGCTGCTTGTAACACACCCTGCATAGCCCATTGACTTCATTGCTACCTCATTGCTGCTTGTAAGCTCAACACTGCACTACTGCCCCACTGCTTCTAACATACCCTGCATAGCCTGTAGACTTCATTGCTACCCATTGCTGCTTGCAAGTTCATTACTGCATTACTGTCCCACTACTTGTAACATACCCTGCATAGCCTGTAGACTTCATTGCTACCCATTGCTGCTTGTAAGTTCATTACTGCATTACTGTCCCACTACTTGTAACATACCCTGCATAGTCTGTAGACTTCATTGCTACCCATTGCTACTTATAAGTTTATTACTGCATTAATGCCTCACTGCTTGTAACTTACCCTGCATAGCCTATAGACTTCATTGCTACCCATTGCTGCTTGTAAGTTCATTACTGTATTACTGCCTCACTGCTTGTAATATACCCTGCATAATCTGTAGACTTCATTGCTACCCATTGCTGCTTGTAAGTTCATTACTGCATTACTGCCTCACTGCTTGTAACATACCCTGCATAGTCTGTAGACTTCATTGCTACCCATTGCTGCTTGTAAGTTCATTACTGCATTACTGCCTCACTGCTTGTAACTTACCCTGCATAATCTGTAGACTTCATCGCTACCTCATTGCTGCATAGCCCCTCTCCCTTCCTTCTATGGCTCCACATCACATTGTCTTCCTCTTCTTCATACTCCCTAACTGTTTCCCCTCCTACCAGCACCGTCATTCCCTCACTGCTAATCCACCCTTTACCACCCTCATTTCCCCCTCCATTTTGTCTTCTACCCTATCATCAGCTCTTGAGCTTCACCACTCTCTCCCTCTCGTTCAACCATCTCCTCTCTCTCTAAGGCAACCTCACCCTCGTTTTCGCCGTACTGTCTCCTCTCTTCCCTGTACCCTGCTACTCCTTCTCCTTCTCTCATCTGGAGATATCAACCCCAATCCTGGCCCCCCCAGACTTCTGTCTCACTCTGAGAAGAGGTCTTCACACGACATGGCTAATCTGATCCACATCCCTCTCCTTTCCCCTTCCATTCTTCCCTTCTCATGTGTTTTGTGGAACGCACACTCTGTCTCTAATAAACTTGCCTTTACTCATGATCTCTTCATCTCTAATGCTCTATACCTTCTTGCTCTAACTGAAACCTGGCTCCCCCCTGATGATACCGCATTTACTGCTGCTCTCTGCCATGGGGGCTATCAGTTCTCCCAAATGCCTCGTCCCTCTAGCCGTGGTGGTGGTGTTGGGTTCCTACTTTCTCCCTCCTGCCAATTCCAACCCCTCCTCTTGCCCCAGTCTCACTCCTTCCTCTCCTTTGAAGTCCACTCCATCCACCTCTTCTCTCCGCTTCCTCTCCGTGTGTCTGTTATTTATCGACCCCCCGACAAGTCTGCTTCTACCTTTCTCACTGACTTTGAATCGTGGCTTTCCGTCTTTCTCGACTCCTCCTCCCCCACTCTTATCCTCAGGGATTTTAGCATTCATGTCGATAACCCTTCTGATCCTCATGCTTTAATGCTCCTCTCCCTTGCCTTCTCGTTTGACCTCCAACTCTGTTCCACTGCCCCCATTCACCAGCATGGCCACTGCCTAGACCTGATACTCTTCTCTAGCTGCTTACCCTCGAACTTCTGTAACGCAGTTCTTCCCGTATCCAACCATCACCTTTTAAGCTTTAATCTTCATCACCTGCCCCCTCAGCCTCGTCTTGTCTCCTCTAACCTATTTAGAAACCTCCACGCTATTGATCCCCTTGCTCTCTCTTCCGCCATTTCTCCACCTCTTTCCTCCACTTTGTCATCTACATCCGTTGGTGAGGCAGTAACCTCCTATAATGCTGCACTCTCCTCGGCCCTGGATGATCTCGCTCCCCCTATCCCACGTCCTGTGAAACGGTCTGCACCCCAGCCCTGGCTTGTCATCCACTACCCGCTATCTGTGTTCCTGTGCCCGTTCTGCTGAGCGTTATTGGCTCAAATCCCGCTCCCGTGCAGACCTCCTACACTTCAAATTCATGCTTGTCTCCTTCCAATCAGCCATAGCTCTTGCCAAATAGGACTACTTTGTCCATCTAACTAACTCTCTTGCCTCCGATCCCCACCGTCTCTTTACTACTCTCAACTCTCTCCTCAAAGTGCCCCACCTCCGATCCCTCCCTCCCTTTCTGCCAAAACCCTAGCTGACTACTTCCACGACAAAATCCACAAGATCACACTCCAATTCCCCACAAAATCAAATACTTCCCCCTCCTCCCCCTCTTCACTCCCAACTCTCCCCCCACCTCTCCACCCTCTCTGCCTTTCCTGCAATCTGTGGCGAAGAAACTGCACACCTTCTTTCTTCCTCCAAGCTCACCACCTGCTCCTCTGATCCTATCCCCACCCGTCTCCTAAGCCCCATCTCCTCCACCATTATCCCTTCCATCTCCCATATTCTCAACCCATCACTCTCCATTGCAACAGTCCATGCTGACTTCAAACATGCTGTGGTCACTCCTCTCCTCAAGAAACCCTCACTCGAGCCCACATGTCCCTCTAATTATTGACCCATTTCTCTCCTTCCTTTCATTTCTAAACTTCTCGAATGTGCGGTTCACCACCGCTGCCTTGATTTCCTCTCCTCTCATGTCCTCCTGGATCCTTTGCAGTCCAGCTTTCGTCCTCTACACTCTACTGAAACGGCTCTTGCCAAAGTCTCCAGTGACTTGTTCCTGGCAAAATCCAATGGCCTTTACTCTGTCCTCATCCTTCTCGACCTCTCTACTGCTTTCGACACTGTCGACCATGCCCTTCTCCTCGTTACCCTGTCCTCACTTGGCTTCACGGGTTCTGTACTATCCTGGTTCTCCTCCTATCTCTCCCATCACTCCTTTGTTGTGTGTTCTGGTGGCTCCTCCTCCTGTGCTACCCCTCTCCCAGTTGGTGTGCTCCAGGGATCTGTGTTGGGTACGCTTCTCTTCTCTCTCTATACCCAGTCCCTTGGCGAGCTTATCTCTTCCCATGGCTTTCAGTACCACCTGTATGCCGATGACTCCCAGATCTACCTCGCTATGCCCGATATCTCTCCGACAATCCAGACCTGGATCTCTGCCTGCCTTTCTGACATTTCTACCTGGATGTCTCACCGCCACTTGAAATTAAACATGGCCAAGACTGAACGTCTTATCTTTCCCCCTAAGACCTCCCCTCCTCCTCACCTATCAATCTCTGTGGACAACTCTGTAATCCTTCCCGTTTCCTCGGCCCGCAGTCTGGGGGTAATCTTTGACTCCTCTCTCTCTTTCTCCACACACATCCAGCTCGTAGCCAAGACCTGCCGGTTCTACAGCATTAGCAAAATCCGCCCTTTCCTCTCTGAACACACTACTAAATTGCTTGTCCACGCCTTAATCACCTCCCGTCTTGACTACTGTAACCTACTCCTCACTGGTCTCCCTCTGAATCATCTCTCTCCCCTTCAATCTGTTCAACACTCTGCTGTGCAATTAATCTTCTGCCAGCCTCGTCATGTCCATATTACACCTCTTCTCAAGTCACTTCATCGGCTCCCTATCCACTTCTGCATCCAATTCAAGCTTCTCCTCCTGACCTACAAGTGCATTCACTCGGCGGCTCCTCAGTACCTCTCTTCTCTTATTTCCCCTCACAATCCCCCTCGAGTACTCCGCTCTTCCAGCAAACTGCTCCTTTATAGGCCCTCCTCTTTCACTGCTAATTCCAGACTTCGCTCCTTTCACCTTGTTGCACCGTACACCTGGAACAAGCTACCTGTATCTGTATGCCAGGCACCCTCCCTTACCCTCTTCAAATCCAGGCTGAAAACTCACCTCTTTGCTACTGCCTTTGGACCTTAAGTCTTCTGTTCTCCTACTCCTTCCCCTGCTTTATCCCTGCCTACACCTTTGTGTTTGTCTTGATTAGATTGTAAGCTCTGATGAGCAGGGACTATCTCCTACTTGTTTACTATTGTACAGCACTGCATACGTTTGTAGCGCTATATAAATGCTCAGTAGTAGTAGTAGTAGTAAGTCCACTATAGCATTGTTAATAATCAGTGACCAGAACGCACACAATATTCAAGTGTGGTTGCACCATAGAACGATACAGAGGCATTCTAATATTTTTTGTCTTATTCTCCATTCCTTTCCTTATGCTTCCTAGCATTTTATATGCCTTCTTGGCTGCTGCATACTGGGTGGAGGGTTTTAACGTGTTATCCACAATGACACCTAAATCTTTTTCATGGGTGGTGGTTTCTAATGCAAGATAGATACAAATGCATATACTCCTAACTCAAACCACATTCATGACCCCTGCAGTACATCGTTGACCATCCTGCCCCCTCAGAAGGTCATGCATCGCAGAAGACAAGCAGGTACTCGGCAATGCTTCAGTTATCACAGTCACCGCTATGGCTGCAAATGGGGCCCTGGGTGCTGGTGTCGGTTAGCCACTTAATTACCCATGATGCACTGCACAATTTGAGCACATATATGCAACTGATGTCCATATGATGAATGCCACGTTCCATCACAGCAGCACTGTAATATGCAGGGACAATGTGTGCTTCCTGCACATGACAGCTGAAATATGTGCAAATGAACTTCACCGTTCTCACGATCGTGGTGATATCTCTCTCGTGGTTTCCCTGGACCTGTTCTCTGCGTTTGATGTAGTCGATCACCGCACCCTTCTCTCTCGATTGTCTGACTTTGGTATCTGTGGCACCGTTCTTCGGTGGTTTCATTCCTTCCTCTCTGGTCGTACCTTTTCGGTTCACTCCGGCGCTTCAACGTCTGCCCCCACTCCCGCTACATGTGGTGTTCCTCAGGGTTCTATTCTAGCCCCTCTGCTCTTCAATGCTTTTCTTGCCCCCCTGGCCCTGTTAATCCAGCAGTCCGCCCTCTCCTTTTACATATATGCCGATGATATCCTCTTGGTCCACCACACTTCTCCTTCTTCCCCAGATCTGGGTCCCCTGAACCTCTGTCTTTCTTCCATCGCCTCCTGGTTTGACACTAACTTTATGCACGCCAACCCTGCAAAATCCTCTGCACTTTGGATCACCTTCGGTCTCCCTTCCCCCCCCCCTGCTCCCCGTCATGGGCCCCCACCCCATTCCTTCTGCCCCAACCCTTCGCTACCTGGGTGTTACCCTAGACTCATCCCTTTCCTTTCACGATCATATCTCTTCTGTTGTACGCTCCTCCTTTTTTCACCTACGTCGTATCAAGGCTGTTCGTTCTATTCTTCCTTCTTCTTCCGTTGTCACTCTTGTCTTGTCTCTGGTTATTTCTCGTCTCGACTATTGTAATGTTATCTATGCTGGTCTTCCCTCCTACCAACTCCGCCGTCTACAACTTGTTCAAAATGCTGCTGCCCGTCTTGTTTCTTCCTCCCCCATTCATGCTCATGTGTCACCATGTCTCTTATCTTTACACTGGCTCCCCGTTAAGTTCCGGTTCATGTTCAAGTTACTTATCCTCGCTCATAAAGCCCTTCACTCTAGCACCCCCCAGTATCTAGCTGACTCTATTCGTCTCCAGCCCTCTCCCCGTTTCCTTCGTTCATCACACGGTAATCGTCTTTTTCTTCCGTCACCTACTCAGGCTCTCCTCGAATCTACTCGTCACTCTGCTTTCTTCTTCTTAGTCCCTGCCCTCTGGAACTCTCTTCCCCTCCCACTTCGCACTGAATCATCCTATACCCGTTTCAAGGCCCTCCTTAAGACACACCTTTTCTGTCAGGCTTTTGATCTGCCCCACCCTGGAGATTGTGTTACCTCTCCCTAGTTACGCCTCCCATTCCCCCTTTTCCTTACGTCCCTCCCCTCCTCTTCCCTCCTTCCCCTTTAACCTTCCTGCACCCTGGCTATCTGCTATCTGTTTTTATTATTATTTATCCTACTATTTTATGGTTTTACTATCCCTCCCTCTGTCCTATTATTTTATGGCGTTCCCTTCTTTCTTTATTAGCAGTCGTTAATTTTATGATTGTACACCGCCCTGATGCCTCGGCCTGGGCGGTATATCAAGTATTTTAATAAAGATAAAGATAAAGATAAAGATAAAGACCCATTTCTGTAGTCACCCTGAATATGAGAGAGGGCACACATAACCTGGTCCTCAGAGCCAGTCCTGCAACAGATGGACTTGCTAGGTTCTGGAGCAGATCTTTATCAGTGCTAGTGTATGTTCCTGTACAATTGTAGTATACCACAGTGCTCTTTTCTATCAGGACTTTGTGTCCTGGCCCTGTTAGTCAGGGACTCTTCTATAACATCTCATGTCAGTATCTAAGGTTGCAGCAGCTGTTACTATACAACCCAAATGCAGTGAATGTTGTTGAGGTGGAGTGCCAAGACCATAGTTATCTGCATATTACCAACAACCCAAGACCAGGTGCTAGCTGCAATATCTGGGAGGTCCAAATAACCAGATAAATCCCAAGCAGTCTGCAAATGTTGGGCAACAACATTCAGTAGCAGCCACTCTCAAACCATCTGTGCTGGTCTGTTAATTACCACACGCTTCACGTGCACATAACCACCATGAACACATTGGCTTTGTGCAAACAGCATGGACACCCAGCAGCCTATCTAGTGACTGGACTGCCATAAAAGTGACAGCCCACATATCACTACAGCTTGACCCTATATAGCACCATGTGTGTACATAGCCTTGACATGGTCACCGCTTGGTCAGAGTGAGAGTGGCTTCTCAGCATGAACAGAGGTGCGCACCTCAGCCATGCCCATGGCAGACCCACGCTACGATGGCTCAGCCATTGACCTAACCTCCAACACATCTACATCCTGCGTAAACCACTCTGTTTTAGACGATACCTGGAATCCTCTGCTCCTCATTATGTACCCTTTTATCTTGGACCTGGGGACAGCTCATGGTACAGTGGAAAGTGTCAAACTACAATCCAAAAAACAATAATAGGGATCCAAACCAACGCAATCCAAAAATATAAGGGCCCCAAAAAAGGGTTGGAATAGAGGAATAGGAGTGGAAAGTGGACCAGAGACAGGCTGAGAGTGCATGCTGGCCCACAGTGGCCTACGTCTGTCACCTACACAATTAAAGTGTATCCCTACACAGCTCTTGACAGTGAGCATTGAACCTAGATGTATGCCTGTATGCACAGATACTGTCATGTCCCCATGTCCCTAGCCATGAATGCTTCAAACCTGGCCAGTGCAGCTCATGCACTCTACTATGATGCAGAAGCAGTGATTCCCCCCCCCCCCCAGGGCACATGGAATTATGGCAGGGTGGACATGGGGTTGGATGTTGACCCAGTTACTGGCAACATGTACCCTACCATACTCTGCCTCTTTGTACTCTAACACCATTCTTGTGACAGTCACACTCAGAGCCCATAGCAAGCCAGTGAGGTTGTCATGCAGGCCCTATGATGTAGCACATGCAGACACTGAATAGGCCTGCATCGGTTCTAGCCTTAGACAGCAATGCCACATATGAAGGACACAGACGAAACATGTATGGTACTGTTCCCTGCACCCCTACCCCCACCCCAACATTCACTTCCTGGCACTGCCATCCCTCATGGTGGTGGGGGATGCAGAGACTAACATGACATCCTGCGCCACATTTCAACAATTGCACGCATGCATGCACCATTCAGAGATCAGTGTTCCACGGTCCCAATCAGGCACACAGTTGCATTTGGAATTTCATTTGGGGTAACAGGTAATGTACTGCTGGATGCCTTTGCATATGATTAGTAGACGGTGTCGGGGGGGGGGGGGTGGTTCTTGTGTGCAAGTTTGCCTGATACATACCTCCCTGTATGTGCATACACTGCATGAAGCAAAGGGTCCCCTGGCTAGCACTCTGCGAATGCAGCATGGGACAAGAGTAATGTTCATGCCAATAAATGGCAGAGTCCTGCCTGCGTCACCATCTGAGTGAATGGATTGGATGTTCACAGAAGACAGCCATCCCCCTGATCCTAGTTCCCTATAGGCTGCTGCTGTGCCAGGTGGGCGGACACTGTTGCCATAGATACAGCTGTTATGGCAGTTGAAATTAACCTGGCTTCTCACCTGTGCATATTTGTGTGTTCTGAGGCCTGGAGGCTGTGTCAGAGGTGAAGGTTGCAACACATACACATATCCCCCTACTCACTCCAGTCAAACCAGTAGACGATTTGAAAGCTGCACAAAAGTGTCATGTTGGAAGGTAAGTGTAGGGGAAAGCTGTGGTGATGGGCCTTGTCAATGGTGTAACTAGGAATGCATTAAAGTGTTACAGCCACAGGTTGCAACTACTGTACTTATGGGAACTAACCTTCTGCTTGTAATTGATGGTCTCATGCATTATGTATAGCTGAACTGCAGCATGTTGTATGCACAGCCATAAAGCCTGGCCACCACATGCATTCACAGTGCATTGCTGAGGGTCACACAACTCTGGATACACAAACAGACACACACACACACACAGCCCCGCTGTCCAAAAGTGGTGCAGGTTGGCATTCCTAACTCCCCCTTAGACCTCCACCATTGTCATGCCTGCTCAGTGTGCAGGTGCTATTGGCATACTCTGCTATGCTCAGGTGCTCTCAATGCCCTCTCAGTGTGCTGACATTATTAGAGTCCTCTGCCATTCAGTCATGGGTGGTGCAGCTACTCAGTTTTGGCATCTGAGAGTGTGGACTCTTGCTGGAGGAACTGTTGAGGTTTGCACATGCTGATCCATTTCTTGAAAGGTACAATAAAGTTAGCTCTCTTAGACCTATCATTCCTGATCCACAGGCTGGTCTTGACCCTCTGACTCTTCTTTCATTCACATGGAGCCATGTGGGTTTGGCAATCCATGAGTATATCTGTGGTAAGTGTCTGGATCCATGCGTGCATGGGTCTGGGTATGCCTATGTCTGCTTGGATCTCTGCAGTCTCTCTGCCATACTTGTCTGACAAGGCATGTCAGCCTGCTGTGAGAGAGGGACATCTTGTAAGGTTGGTATGTGGAACTGCATTGATGTGTTGCTGATAGAATTGATGTTCATGTCTTATATGTAGGGTCTGTCCTGCCAGGGAGGACTTAGCAAGAGTGCAAGACACTGTGTGACCTAGCAGGATGGCCAACATAACTATTTTGGTTTCCTGGACCATGGGAGGATGTTCCAAGGGCTACAGAGCAGTGATGGTGACCATCTATCCAAAAAGGGTTGAACTGTCTTCAGCAACCAAATGGCGAACTTAATGAAGAGGGCTTTAAACTAGATTTGTTGGGGATAGGTGATGAGAGCCCACTGAGAAGTGAAGAAATCCCCCAGGTAAATGAAACATTAAATATCTCTGTAGAAATGGATAATAGGGGCAACATCTGGAAAACGGTGTGTATAAATGCCCGTAGCATGTGAAATAAGATTCAAGATGCTGAGGCTTTAATGGAAGAGGCAGACATAGATTTAATGGCGGTTACAGGGACATGGTTCATGGACAACCATGACTGGGGTGTAATTATACTGGGCTATACTTTATTCAGGAAGGACAGGATAAGAAGAAGGGAAAGTGGAGTGGCACTATATGTAAAAATAATATTAAAGCTATAGAATTGTAGGGCTTAAAAGAAAGAGAGGAGGCATTGTGGGTTAAACAAGAAAAAGGGAAAGAAAAATCCATTTGCATTGGAGTTATATACAGATCCTCCTCACAGGGAGTATAAATGGACAAAGATTTAATAAAAGACATATACAGTATTGCCACGAAAGAAGTGCTACTGGTGATTTCAGTATGCTGGAGTTGATTAGCACATCCCTGTTGCGGTGTCATCTAGAAGTAAGGAGATCCTGGATTTACTGGGAGAACTATTCAGGCAATTGGTAACAGAACCTACACGTGATAGGGCCAGACTGGACTTAGTGCTTACCAATAGGGAAAGTGTTTCTGATGTTACAGTGGGACATCATCTCACATCCAGAGATCACCAGATGGAATGGCTCAGTATTAGGATTATGGCTGATAAAATCCATTCAAAAGTGAAGGTCTTAGACTTTAGGAAAACTAACTTTGCCAAGATGGGACAATACATCAAAGAGTTGTTAGAAGGATGGGAACAGCTGAGGGATGTAGAAAAACAGTGGTCAAAACTAAAAGGGACATTTTAAGGGCAATAAACGTTTTTGCTAGAAAGGTAAATAAATGTAAAAGGAAAATGAGGCTGCTATGGTTCTCAAAGAAGTAGCAGAAAAGGTGAAGAAAAAGAGGGAGGCCTTTATGAAATACAATCACAGAGAAAGGAAGACAGGCATCTATATTTGGAAAAACTTAGAGAAGCTAGCAAAGTAGTCAGGAAAGCAAAAGTACAAAAAGAAGAAGAAACAGCCAATACAATAAAATATGGGGATAAGACATTTTTCAGATATGTTAGTGAGAAGAGGAAGGGCAAACGTGGTATTGTCAAACTCAAGGGTGCAGGAGAGGAATATGCAAAAACTGATGAGGATAAAGCAGAAGTGCTTAATAAATATTTTTGTTCTGTGTTCACAGATGAAGGGCTGGGAGCAGGACCTCAGACAACACTCACAAACAGGAACAGAAGTGACATGGATCTCGAATGATTTTCAGAAGACTGTGTTCGTGAGGAACTAATTAAACTAAAAGTAGACAAAGCCATGGGTCCGGATGAAATATATCCAAGAATACTGAGGGAACTTGGGGATGTTCTAGCAGCCCCACTTTCTGATCTTTTCAATGCCTCTTTGGAGTCAGGAGTGGTGCCAGAGGCCTGGAGAAAGGCACATGTGATCCCTTTACACAAACGTGGATGTAAAAATGATATTGAGAACTACAGACTGGTTAGTCTAACTTCTGTGGTTATTAAATTATTGGAAAGGCTACTAAAAGAGAGAATAGTGAGGTTTCTTGAGTCCAATGGATTGCAGGATTTGAGGCAGCTTGGATTGATTACCTTGACTGGGTGACCAGGGAGTTGGACCAAGGGAGAGCCCTAGATGTGGTGTATTTAGATTTCAGTAAAGCCTTTGACACTGTTCCACACAGGCAACTTATAAACAAACTGAGCACCTTAGGGATGGACCTAAAGTTACTGATTCGGTTAGAAACTGGTTGAGTGGGAGGCGACAAAGGGTACAGGTAAATGGAGCTCGCTCTGAGGAGAAGAAGGTTACCAGTGGTGTGCTGCAGGGATCTTTCCTTGGTCTGATTCCTTTTAACATCTTTGTTAGTGATATTTCAGAAGGGCTGTCAGGTAAGGTTTGCTTGTTTTGCAGATGATACCAAAATCTGAAATAGAGTAGACACCAGGAAGGAGTAGATAACTTGAGGAGGGATCTAGCTAAGCTTGAAGAATGGTCTAGAATTTGGCAGCTGAGATGTAATGCTAAAAAATGCAGGGTCATTCATTTGGGCTGCAAAAGTCCAAAGGAGTGGTACAGTGTAGGAGGTGAGGTACTTCTGTCCACAAAAGAGGAGCGGGACATGTGCATAATTGTATCTGATAATCTTAAAGTAGCTAAAGAGGTAGAAAAGGCAATTGCGAAAGCCAGAAGGATGCTTGGGTGTATAGGGAGAGGAATGGCCAGCAGAAAAAAGGAGGTGATAATGCTTCTGTATGTCTCCGGTGCAACCTCAATTGGAGTATTGTGTGTAATTCTGGAGACCACACTTTCAAAAGGATATAAGCAGATTGGAGTTGGTGCAGAGGGTGGCTACTGAAATGGTTAATGGTCTTCGTTATTATTGTATACTTTAGAGGAAAGGCACTATACGGACAATATGATAAAGACCTTTAAATACCTCCATGGCATAAATACACAGGAGGATCTCTTTCAATTGAAGGCAAGCTCTGCTACAAGAGGACATAGCACTAGAGTGAAAGGGGATAGACTCAGGAGTAATATGTGGAAATATTTCTTTATGGAAAGAGTGGTAGATGCACAGAATAGTCTGCCAGTGGAGGTGATGGAGAAGAGACAGTGTCTGAATTCAAAAAATCATGGGACAAACACAGAGGATCTCTAAAGGTAGAAAAAGGATTATTGTAGTTGATATGGAAGGACAGACTAGATAGGCCATGTAGTCTTTTTCTGCTGTTATTTTTCTATGTTTCTATTTCGTGGAGTGTGCTTGTGAGCCACTCCTTGAATGATCCCGTGGTTGACAGGCCACATTAAGTAGTTTAGACCCGCATGTGGTGCAGCTGGTTTTGACACCTATGTGTATGTTTACTCATGAAAGAGTTACTGGTTCACACACAGATCCTGGTCATCATTTTCCAACTGAGAGAGAGGTGCAGTGATATTTCCTCTGAGTTGGGGTGTTATGATATTGCCTAATCTTTCTGCCCTATTGGCATATTTTTCCCTCCAACTGCACATATCTACTCTATATGTTCAGGTGAGGGTATCCTGATCCCAGGGCCAGCCTATCCACTAGGACAACTAGCCGGGTGCCAGGGTACAACAATCAGGGTGGACAGCATGCTGACTGATCCTTCCCTCCCTGCCATCGTGGCACAGCTACTGCTTCAGTGCTTCAGGGAGCCTCATTGACGTTCTACACATGCAGTTTGGCATATCTGGACTCACCTGCCCCCCCCCTCCATCCGGGGCTGTGGGCATGCATGCTGCTGCCTTTGGCCTCGGTAATGAGGGGTGCCCTGTGTTCTGCAATACCTGCTGCTGACATGCAGGCCATCCCACTCACAGTAGCAACTGCAGCATTGCACCAGTCACACAGGGCCGGGACAACGTTTCATCTGCAGCAGGTTACATCCACTGCATTCACCACCCCCACCCTCACACAATGCTGACATGGCAGCATGGTTGCAAAGGGGATGGCACAACTTCTTTTTGGCTGCAACAGCATGTGTGTGCTGCCACTGTCACAGTGGAGTCATATCAGGCATCACAGATGTATGCCCTAGGCAGCAGCTTTGTCAGCCTCTTGGACCTTCCAGTCCCATAGCATCATCCACATGCCACCCTGTTTGCCTATTTGGCACCAATAACATAGTGCCCTTTATCAATGCTGTTGCTGCCAATAGAGCACCACTATCACAAATTTGCAAATTTGGGATCTCTGGTGGGTGGAGCACATTGCATGCATTGAAATAGTCTCTCTTCCCTCAGAAATACCCCTTACCATGAGCTTTCAGCTGGTTTTAGGGTTCCCAGCACTGGGAGCTCTAATGGATGGTAACACTGCCCAGTGGTAAGGGAGCACACACTATCCCCGCCCAATTTCCACCCCATCAACGCCCACTCACTACCTCCTTTTCCCTTAATGCTGTGGGCCCCTCTTCTGATCATAATTCCAGTATTAACAGCACTTACTGTGACATTACCCACTCACAGGCAGCAATAATGCACATTAATGTCTCACTTGCTCACTTACCACCCTTTAGTAAACATACCCCTAGATGTTAGCTTTACATGGAGCCATGAGATGGAGAAATATTGGGGGATGACTGTAGGGGAATATGAGACAGAGAGACACTGGGTGATGGCTGTTGGGGGATATGAGACAGAGAGACACTGGGTGATGGCTGTGGTGGGATATGAGACAGAGAGATGCTGTGTGATGGCTGTGGGAGATATGAGACAGAAAGACACTGAATGATGGCTATGGGGGGAATATGAGAAGAGAAGCACTGGGTGATGGCTGTGGGGGATATGAGACAAAGAAGCATTGGGTCACGGGTGATGGCTGTAGTGGGATACGAATCAGAGAGATACTGGGTGATGGCTGTGGGGGGATATGAGACAGAGAGACACTGGGTGATGGCTGAGGGAGAATATGAGACAGAGAGGTACTGGGCAATGGCTGTAGGGCAGGAGTGTCCAACCCTGTCCTGGAGGCCCGCAATCCTGGCAGGTTTTTGGGATAGCCCTAATGAATATGGATGAGATATATATGCATTAGAGATATCCTTCCAACCTGACTGGTTTGTGGCCCTCCAGGACTGGATTTGGAGACCCCTGCCTTACACTTCTGTCATTGAAAATTGTGAATGGGCAAGGTGCAGATGTCCTAGACATCAAAAAGGGTAGATAGCATTTGTCAATCCGTTTGTCAATGCCTCGTTGGAGTCGGGAGTGGTGCCAAAGGACTGGAGAGAGGCTCATGTGGTGCCTTTACACAAAAGCGGAAGTAAGGATGTGGTTGAAAACTACAGGCCGGTTAGTTTAACTTCGGTGGTGAGTAAATTATTGGAAACGCTGCTGAAAGAGAAAATAGTGAGGTTTCTGGAGTCCAGCGGATTACAGGATCCGAGGCAGCATGGATTCACCAGAGGCAGGTCTTGTCAGACAAATCTGATTGAGTTCTTTGACTGGGTGACCAGGGAGTTGGACCGAGGGAGAGCTCTAGATGTGGTGTATTTAGATTTCAGTAAAGCCTTTGACACTGTTCCTCACAGGCGACTTATAAACAAACTGAGCACCCTAGGGATGGACCCTAAAGTTACTGCTTGGGTTAGAAATTGGTTGGGTGGGAGGCGACAAAGAGTACAAGTAAATGGAGCTCACTCTGAGGAGAAGGATGTTACCAGTGGTGTGCCCCAGGGATCTGTCCTTGGTCCGATTCTTTTTAACATCTTTGTTAGTGATATAGCAGAAGGGCTGTCGGGTAAGGTTTGCCTCTTTGCGGATGATACCAAAATCTGCAATAGAGTAGACACCCAGGAAGGTGTAGATAACATGAGGAGGGATCTAGCTAAGCTTGAAGAATGGTCTAGAATTTGGCAGCTGGGATTTAATGTTAAAAAATGTAAGGTCATGCATTTGGGCTGCAGCAATCCAAGGGAGCAATACAGTATAGGAGGTGAAGTATTTTTGTCCACTAAAGAAGAGCGGGACCTAGGCATGGTTGTGTCTGATGATCTTAAAGTAGCTAAACAGGTAGAAACGGCGATGGCAAAAGCTAGAAGGATGCTTGGGTGCATATGGAGAGGAATGGCTAGCAGAAAAAAGGAGGTGATAATGCCTCTGTATAAGTCTTTGGTGCGACCTCATTTGGAGTATAGTGTGCAATTCTGGACACCGCACCTTCAAAAGGATGTGAACAGGATGGAGTCGGTGCAGACAGAGGGTGGCTACTAAAATGATTAGTGGGCTTCATTATAAAGCATATGAGGACAGACTTAAGGATCTTAATATGTACACCTTCTTAGAGGAAAGGCGGGATAGAGGTGATATGATTAAGATGTTTAAATACCTCCGTGGCATAAATGTTCAGGGAGAGAGCCTCTTTCAATTGAAAGCAAGTTCTGCTACGAGGGGACATGGGATGAGGGTGAAGGGAGACAGATTCAGGAGTGATATGCGGAAATATTTCTTTACGGAAAGAGTAGTGGATCCATGGAATAGTCTCCCAGTGGAGGTGGTAGAGATGAGGACAGTAACTGAATTCAGAAAAGCATGGGACCAACACAGAGGATCTCTAAAGGTAAAAAGTGGACTGTTGTAGTTGTTGATATGGAAGGACAGACTAGATAGGCCATGTGGTCTTTTTCTGTCATCATGTTTCTATGTTTTGTCACATTCCTCCTCACTTCTCACCACTATTAGACAACTTTTTGGTGGTGGTGAGAATCGAGGAGGAATTTGACAAATTCTGTCTACCCTTTTGATGTCTAGGACATCTGCACCTTGTTCACTCATAATCTTAAATGACAGAGGTGTAAGGCAGGGGTCTCCAAATCCAGTCCTGGAGGGCCACAAACCAGTCAGGTTGGCAGGATATCTCTAATGCATATATATCTCATGCATATTCATTAGGGCTATCCCAAAAACCTGCCAGGATTGCGGCCCTCCAGGACAGGGTTGGACACCCCTGCTGTAGGGGGATATGAAAATCAAAATATACCTTCAGGTCAGGGCAAATCAGTAACAAATATATAAGAAGCACTTAACCTCAATCAGTGACCACCAAATAATTATTCTTTATGTCGGAGCTAGCCGTAGGAAGGTCGGAAGGGAAACCGACCTACACCGGGCGGGTAGCTACTTTTATTATTAAAGGTTCTTCACCAAAATTAAAGTTAAAGTTCATTTAACCATTAAAATATTAGTCAAAAGACTTATCTCAGTCCAGAAACGCCACTTATAATGAGTTCACGACGTGCACGTTTCGGGCACTCTAGCCCTGTTTCAAGTGTAATAACTAGAATTCCATCGTCTTCAAAAGCCGTGTTCCAAACGCCGTCAATGCAGCTGAGGTCATTGTGACCAAAGTCTCATTGACCCGCTCCTAAGTTTTTAAGCTAGCTCCTAGATTCCAAGAAAATTTGTCAAGGCTGGATTATAGAAAACGATAATTTACGTGCATATTTGCATAGGGTAGGCACCGTCATTTATTCAGCTCCAGGGCGGGTATAAACGATCGCACCTTAATTTAAGGTACATTGCCTCTCACTTACACTAGGATTTTTGTAAACACAAGTGAGCAGCTACTTGTCTTCATAGCATAAGATTCATTTAGGTGCATTAAAATGTGCTTTGACTAGGCCCCCTGTTATAACATTACTCTCATATTGTCCAACTTTCTCTCATGCTTAAGACTAATGATAAACATTTCAATACATTGTAAGCTCACATCATTTCTGAAATATTCAAGTAGTCAATGCTATATGGATGGCAAGGTGCACTGGCTTGATCATTCTGTGATGTCTTCTGAAGTGGAGTAGGAACAATATTATGCTTTATTGATAACATCATCTGAGCATAATTAGGGAAATCAAGAAACAGCAAAATAAAGTGAAAGTTAATTGTAGGCAGAGAATTAGAGATCACATTCAAGAACTCTGTTGACACAGTTCTGTACTCATATCAGTGGAACTCCTGTTCTACCTGCTCAGTTAGCCCAGCCTAAACTGGTTATTGTCTCACTATAAATATGCTTCTGTACAGGCTGTAGGGGTCTGCGAGAGAGACAGACACCAGTGAAGGCTGTAAGGGATGGGGGGCTGTGAGAGAGAGAACACCAGGTAAAGACTATAGGGGAGACATTAAGAGAGAGAGAGAGAGAGAGAGAGAGAGAGAAAGAGAGACACTGGGTGGTGGCTGTGGGGATGAACTATGAGAGAGAGAGAGAGAGAGAGAGAAACGACTATAGGGGGAGATTTGGGAGAGACACACACACACACTGCTTGATGGCTGTGGAGAGGGGCTATCAGAGAGAGAGGCACTAGGTGTTAGCTATTTGTGGGGCTATGAGAGAAGGAAAGACACTTGGGGATGGATGTAGAGTGGGCTATATCAAGCCATAAAGATAAAGATATGGGGCCCGATATTGAGCTAGGCACATTTTTGAAGGCCTATGTGCCTCCCTGCCAACGTCTAATCCAGATATCCAATGCTGCGACAACAGCACTGAATATCCAGGATCACCATGTACACTGGAAGCTGCCAAAGCTAACTGGGCTAAATGCCTTTCAAAAACCGGGCCCACAGAATTTATGTGCTCTCCTTAGGAATCTGTGATTTCATGAACACCTGATCTTTCACTTTCTGATCTCAGATGCCTCCATGTCTTCAGGCACCTCTTGAGATATATCAGAGTCCTCTTTGAAGACCTTCTGGAGTACTCCCCGTATAGAGCCCTTAATTCCTTGCTTTCCCATTTTCCCCACAAAGAAATAAACAAAGGGGTTAGCAGCACTGTTGACCACAGAGCAGAACAGGCTCCAAGTATATATGATGAAAAAGCTCCCATGGACAATCTGAAAGTAGTTGAGGAGAGACAGGATCCTTGGTGGGACAGTGAAAAGAATGAAAATGATGACACTGACCACAATGATAATGTAAAGTTTGGATGTGTGCTGTCTCCATGTCCTTGTCCAGACTTTGAAGAAGAGGACCAAACTGGACAACACCATGGCTGGTGAGAAGATCAGCAGGCTCAAAGAAGAAGTACTTAAAGTCATCACCGTACATTTCCTCGCTGCCATTTTGTAGTCGTCATCATTGCAACCAAAATAATCAATGTATGTCAAGAGCATGGAGACAGTCCAGAGACCGGCACAGGTGATGCCTGACTGGTATTTTGGACGTTTGCAGCGGTACCAGAATGGGTAAGAGAGAGAGAGACATCTCTCCACACTGATGGCAGTCAAGATGAAGAGGCTGGCGTAATAGGCAACAGTTAAAAAAATCCCTGTAATGATAAGCTTCATCTTCAG
Organism: Ichthyophis bannanicus; assembly: GCA_033557465.1. Classification (NCBI taxonomy): domain Eukaryota; kingdom Metazoa; phylum Chordata; class Amphibia; order Gymnophiona; family Ichthyophiidae; genus Ichthyophis; species Ichthyophis bannanicus. The sequence goes on from CM066043.1 coordinate 118,026,785, forward strand.
TTGCATCCAAAGCCCACAGACTATATGCAGGAGCACAACTATAGAGCTTAATAGCATAAGTAGATCTGCAATAGCCAGGTTCACAACATAGACAGTAAAAGGGGTCTTTTGAATACGGAATAAAAGGTACCAAAAGACTAATCCATTTCCTACTGAACCCAGAAAAGCAATGACTAGACTGAAGTAGACCACAAGTAAATCATCGCTAGTGAATATCTTAGTAGAATTGTCCCTTTTAGTGACATTAAACATTCCAATATCCGTAGTGTTGAGGGACAAAGTTGGATTTGCCATGGTGGTGACCACTTCAAGATGCTGCAGTTACATTTCTTTCTGTTCTCTAGGAGTCACTGCAATATCTTTTCACTCCGACTGTCTTCAAGAGTTTATTTCTGTTTATACTTCAGGAAATGCCACGATTCCTTCTTTCTCTTTGTACTGTAGACATGGAACAAATAAGACAAGAATATGAGTGCTATGATAACCAGCTCTGGAAAGGATGAAGCTATCTCAGATTTCAAGGGTGTCAATCCTAGAGTTGGAATATCAGCAATGGGTTGATAGTCAAATGGAATCCAAATACTGACAGTGACTATGTGAATGATTCTCCTAGGTGGTACTATCCATGTCTTTTTAGGAGCACTATATGGATAATGCCACTGGAAAACCTTTCAGACTGCCTTAGAGGTCTCCGAGTGGTGCTAGGACAGTGCATGGGCACAGTGTCAAGTTTATATTCAGTCCGCTTTCTGGATAACTATCTACATAAATTTAGGAAAGCAAACATCTGCTAAATACCCAAGGGCCTGATATTCAGTGCCAGTGGCTAGGCTCGAGTATACCGCTTAGTCATCAGCACTGAACTTTAAACCCAGATAATCAATGCCGAGGTAAGATATGGCCCCAGATATTGACTATCAGGGGTCGCTGCAAGCCTCCACAGCTGCAGAAACTAACTGGGTAGCGGCAATATTGCACTGCTAACCAATTAGTTCCTATGGGTAAAGCTAGGCCAGATCGCTACCCCTAGAACTTCTAGCATTGGGGCATATGGCGGCATTAGTTGGGGATATTCAGTGGCACTAACCATATAGTAAAGCCTTCAAATATTGGACCCTAAGTTCCTTATTTGTGGATAATTATAATTTGTGAGCTTATTTTCGTGTTCATTTACATGTTCATTGTTTTTCTATGTCTTTTTTGGTTGTATCATCTATAATGTTCTGTAATAACTCAGATATGTACAATACTTTTTCAAATTCTGGCATAACAAATCGTGTTAAACAAACAAATAACTGCCTGGCACTGGGAAGGTAATTTTATGACAAGGGCGTCTGGTTTAAGAAGGCAAGTAGGCCTTTGTGTCTACAAAATACTAGCGTAGGAGGCAGAAATCATGCCTTGAATGTTGGCTCAGACTTTTAGACCAACTTGAGAGAAGGAACAGATGTTCACATGCAGAATATGGTAACATATACATAGTTTAACGTGTCTATTATCTAGGCACATATTTTCCAAGTCTGCCCACTCAAACGCTGCCCTTATACACACCTAGCAGAAAAGTACATACTATCATGCAATGCCCGCACCTTTATGCTGGTCAGAATTTTATAATAGGCTTTTCATGGGCATAGGTTGCCACGCATGCATGAAAAAGACGAGACAATTACTCAATATGAGGGTGATTTTATAAGAGGGCGTTTAGGATAAGAGGGGAAGCAGGCACCTTCTTTATAAAGACACATAGGGACGATAGTCACAGCTGCTCAACTATGCAAATGTATGCATAAATTAAGGCCAGACCTTGTCTACGACTATGCCTATAGGCAAAGTCCATATTGATGTACACTTTTACACTGGTCGGTATTTGGTAAAAGACATTTTAGGTGCTTATATAGCCACGTACACGCAAAAAAGCTTTATAAATGTACCCCCTGTGATGGGCATCTTATAAGGTGCACCTAGGTTAGTGTGTTTTTATGTGCCTACTATCTACATAACAGGGGCATACGTAGTGGGAAATGTGTGACAAAGCTAGGTGCGATGACTTACATCAGCCCTATTTATGTCATCATTTTATAAAGTATGTGTGTAATTGCGCGCTGCGCCCAAGCCCTGTCTATGTGAACACCCACAGTGAAAATATGCAGCATCAGCCTAACATGCGGACTCACAGACTTAAAGCGCAATGATGTCCGTAAATCATTGAATATGCATGATTTATGCATGTAGATGGTGCGTAACGTTTCATACCTCCTTATAAATTTACCCCATATATATATAAAATTCAATGGTAGAGTTAGGGTGGAATGAGGGCAGAAGGAATCTAGACATGGCTGTTCTCTGAGGCTTTTGATGAAATTCCCATTTTTCCCCTAATTTTGCACCTTTTATCTCTCCATTCTTTGACATTAGACTCGGTTGATATTATTGTTCTATACACTGCCGAACCTACTGTTACATTGTCATGATTTGTAACTGCTTACTATTTGTTTTTATGTTTGTTGCTCTTTGAGCCTCTACCAGCTTGCAAACCGCTATGATGTAGAAATTGAATAGCGGTATATTAAATTGCTATAAATAAATAAATCCTCCCACCTATATTTATAGTGCTGAGTAGCTGCTATTCATATAATTAAAGTGGTTTAATTTCAGCCAGCATAGAGGCGCTTACCTTAAAGCTTCTGCCTCTCTCCAACTCCTGATACAGACATTGATGTCGTGACTGCAGGTCCCGGAGAAGGGCGGTAGTGAACGCTCCTGGAAGGCTGGCGCTCTAGGCAATCACCTAGTTCACCTAATGGTAGTGCGGGCCCTGCCTGCAACTTCTTGTTCACCTTTACTGTTCTGCATCCAACTGGGTTAATGAAGCAACTATGAGATATGTTTACTAAAGGGCGTTAAGGGAGTAAGTCTACCGTTAACGCTTGTTATTGGCACCCTTGCGCCTTTTACGCTGTGAAAAGGTGGAGAGTGGCCCTAACGCCTATTGTGCAAATGTGTGTTAAAGCCCTTTAATGCTGTAAACTAACACCAAGTAAAACCTGACGGGAAAGCCTGCAATGTGATGTACACACAGGGGAGCCCAAGATAGTGATAGTAGTGCCCAGGTATGAAAAGTCACCATGCTGATGGTACAAATGGGACAAAGGAGGTGGCATGTGGGTCAGGCAGTGGGGATTGTTGGTGCCCAAGGCAGACCAGACAGCTGCCCAGGTGGCACATCTGTGATATCCGTCATGATCCCACATCGATAGTGGCAACACACAAACATGCTGCTGCTGTGGAAAGGTGATCCACCACATGGGGCGGTCCAAGATTTCCTGGCACCCTAGGCAGAGGCCTAAGCTTCCGCTCCCTCCAGCTGAAGCCAGCTCTGGAGAAAGAGGCAGGTATAGCCAGCAGCTGTAGCACAACAGGTAGTGCAGCTGCCCAGAGAAATACCACAGCTGTAGCTGTCCCCTCCAAGATGTATCAGCGGCAGGTGGGGATGGGTTCCCTACAGAGACAGATGGTTAGGGGAGATGGCATAGCCATCCATGTGTGCCTCTTCCCTCCCCATCCAGAACTGGCACCTTAGGTGCCCACCAAGCCCTCATGTTGGATGGGCTGGGACTGTGCACCACCCCCACTGACAGCACGCTGGCATGTCAGCATGGTGTGGGGGTGTTTGCAGTGGGTGCAACAGCACCTGCCTACAGCAGACAAAAGCTATGTCCTGCTCCTGTGTGCAGTGCACATTGCGATATGTGGCAAGGTCTGTCTGAAGGGGAACATGTCAGCCCCAGTGACTGCTCTATCCATGTGGCAGCACTGTGACTCAACACATATAGTTAGTGCGTATTATGAGCAAAGGGTCACAGGTTCAAAATCTGGCTATGGATCATGTACTGCATGTCCCTGTGGGTAAACCTTAGCCTACAGTGCAGGTACAGCACTAGCATGTGCAATCCCCAATGAATCGGCTAGCAATGGTACAAACACCCATCAGCCACACAGACAGGCTCCACTATCCACAGCTGGATGGAAAGGCAGGCTGACAGCACCGGCACACTGAGCATGCATTAACAACAGGCGTGAATGTCAGAGTGCTCTACTAGTGCCTGCACAATGAGCACATGTTAAGAATGCTTGCGACCAAAGTGGCAGGCATGAATGCCAACCATCCTCACTTTTGCACAGTACAGCAATGTGAGTGTGTGTGTGTGTGTGTGTATCTCTCCATTGTTCCGTGGCTTTCTGCACTTCACTGTGCCTCACATTGCCTAATGTGTTCACAGCATTAGTCTGCAAATGTGCATGATGAGGAACAGAGGATTGTGGGTATGGCCTGAAACAGAGCGGATTGGCCAGGATATGTCTGTATCAGAGGTAGGGTCAATGTCTGAGATTTCATAGTGCCTGTCTGCTATATGCACGGACTGGGTGGCCACATCATGTCATGCTGAGAGAGCAATCTTATTCTGGCTGAGCAGTGACCGTGGCATGGCTATGTAGCAACATATTGCTATGTAATATCTGGCTCTGGTGATGTGGGTGCAATTTCTGTCCTGGGAGCCCAATCAGTGAGCCAAAAGCTGGGTGTCATAAGAACATAAGATATGCCATACTGGGTTAGACCAAGGTCCATCAAGCCCAGTATTCTGTTTCCAACAGTGTCCATGCCGTTTATCCAAAGCCAGAGTGCATATGGTTGCTTTATGCACATGCATTGTGTGCTGACCAGCGGACTGGCTGCAGTTGGTATGTGCATAGTTAAAACACTCCAGCGGTGGGCAGCAAGTGCAGTCTGACTGTGCTTGATACTGTGGATTGTTAGTGATAGATGATTGGGACAGCAGTTGCTCCTGGCCTTTTCAATGTGGTCATAGTAGGACCAGCAGGACTGTAGCAACAGCCCCATACAAGCCCAGAGAGCCACCACTGCAGTTAGCATCCATGGATTCAGCTGTTTAACACTGGGCACTAACATGAACTGCTCTTGAAGGGTCCCTGCCCAACAGGAGCAGGGCACAGATGTGACTGGTATCTACAGCCTGCTGCAATTGTGCAGAAAACAAGGTGACTAGCATAATACACTGCAGACAACACCTGCCACACACTGGCAGTAATGTGGATCTGCAACACAGCCAGCAGAGACCATCTCTAGCAGTGCAAGTTCTGGGGACCAGGTGCTGGGCACCCATCCTCACCCTCAGGGTGATCATTGAAACTGCACAGTAGCATGGTTTGTAGCAGTACATACAGAACCTGAATGTTCACCACTTTGACTTGTACAAAAGAGGTATATAAGTCTAGCTAAATAAATAGCTAAATAAAAATAAATAGCTTGCAGCACATACTGTCAGTGCGTTTTACTGAGCTGATATGATGGATCAGTGCATTCACCATTTGGTGATCAGCTGCAGACTGCTGTTACGCGTGTGCAATGCCTCATAGGTACTGGAGGGGCTAACCTATACCGGCACACACAGCAGACAGTTTAGGCAGAGACCTGCAGGTTCTTTGAATCCAGACATTACTGTGTAGATCAGTATGGAGGTGTAGCTTACTGGTTAGTGTAATGTCTCCATAAGCAGGAGACAAGGGTTTGATTTCCACTTATTCATTTTGTGCCTGTGTGCTACTCAGGTCATTTCCCTGCCTGTGACAGTCCAAGATCTGCTGTGACTTGCAGACACAAATTTTGATTTTTGGAAATTATTAGTACTTCTTTTTATAGTTGATATTCAATCCATGGGATTGGAGCCAGGCAACAATTTCTGTAAAGCATGTAATTATGGGATCAAGCATTTGTGTCCCTACATCAGATTTTGAAGTGAACGCTTAATACCTTAACGCCTGATGTCCTGTTAACGCACATTAAAGGGCACATTGCGTCCTAAACGCCAGAACACCTCCTACCCACCCAGAGCCTTTATCACATGCAAAACCCCTTATTGCTGCCGTTAACACCTGCTACCTTAATGCTCTTTAGTAAACATATCCGTTTCTTTATTTATGAGCATGCGAGACATCTCTGTACCATTCCTTGCCAGGAGGTGGCAGCAAAACCTTGTAAATGATATCAGGAACTCTGGTACACGCCCCTGACTTCTCATTGCTGGTAAATCATTGCCTATTGAAAAGCTTTTGGTCCTCCAGCATTCTTGCCTGGGTAAAATCCATCCTTATTGCTGAGCGTAAACGTTTTGCTCTTTGGAGCTGTCAAAAACACTTGAAGCGTCTGAGGGAGCGAAGAGGCTTGAGCTAAACCACTTTATCGATTGTTAAAAGGTGTGCATTAGCAAAGTGACTGCATGCACGCCCTTTGCATCACAGCATAAAGCTGGTGAGCTGCTATGATTAATCATGTGGAAAAGGATAGGAAAACTGTTATGGAAGGAAAGGACCGGGGTGTGGATACATTGTCTGAATTCTGGGAAATTTTATAAAAGAATTACTTGAAGATAAATAGCAAATTAGAGTCTATACAGCACAATTTGAACATAGTTATGCACCTCTGCCATAAGACTAGTGAATGTACACATGACAGAGGTTTGATGGCACAATGCTGTACTGATGATTGAGAGCCTGCGTCTGCTGTTCTAAATTGCCTTAAAAGATTTTCTAGGAGAGCTTGTTTTGCTGCTACCTGTATACTTGTGATGAGAGGCTCTTGGCACAATACTGCAGGAATATATTACCTGATGCATTGTCCAGTCTGTGCCAGCCAATGAAAAAGATGTTTAAAAACAAAGGTTTTCTTATGCTGTGGAATCAGGAAACTATTACAAGGTTGTCATAGAGTTTTCTCATGAGCATGAAAAAAATCAGAAAACAGGAGAAAGGTCATCTGTAGCAGCAAAATATTATCCTGCCAGCAGACCAGTCTGGGAATGAACTTTCTTACTGTCCTGCATGTGCTTGCTAATTCTATTTTAGAGGAATGGCCAGCAGGAAGAAGGAGGTGATAGTGCCTCTGTATAAGTCTCTGGTGCGACCTTATTTGGAGTATTGTGCACAATTCTGGAGACCGCACCTTCAAAAGGATATAAACAGGATTGAGTCAGTACAGAGGGAGGCATAAGGCATATGGGGACGGACTTAAAGATCTCTCTGTGTTTACTGTGGAGGAAACGCAGGATAGAGGTGATATGACTGAGAATGACTGAGACGTTTAAATACCTCCATGGCATAAACGCACAGGAGGAGAGCCTGTTTCGACATGGGACATGGGATGGGAGTAAAAAAGGATAGACTCAGTAGTAATATGCAGAAATATTTCTTTACGGAAAGAGTGGTGGATCCGTGTAACAGTCTCCCAGTGGAGGTAGTAGAGTTGAGGACAGTATCCGAATTCAAGAAAGCATAGGACAAACATGGAAGATCTCTAAAGGGGAAAAAGGGACTATTGTAGTTGATATAGAAGGGCAGACTAAATAGGCTGTATGATCATTTTCTGCCATCATGTTTCTATGTTTCTATGAATTTTCTGCAGGCAGTCTTGCTCCTATCACCATTCTACTCTTATCAAAGAGGAAAATGTTAAGCATGCATGTGGAAAATAGTGATTTATGAGCTTACATTGGCTGGTTTTTAAAAAAAATAAAACTGCCCCCCTTAAGAGGCAATAAGTACTTGTGTTGTTTGATGTATTTATAGCCTCATTAAGCAGAGGTGGTCCTGGGGGATGGAAGACAGAGGAAGACAAATAATGCAGATGGGACTCCTTTTCCAAACTGCATGCATTATTTCTATGATAAAGCAGGTGTAAGGGTCCACACACACACTGTACCCTCAGCAAGCTTTCAAGCATTAATGTCCCTTTGAAATCTGAAGCAACGTCTGGGGGTAATACACATTCATGGACTTCATCTCAGTGGATTCCTTTGAGAACTAACTGCAAAGGGTTGTATTTTCTTTATGTTTCTCCAGTTAACTTCCAAAGTTAGCTGGATAAATCTAAGCAGTCACAAGTTCACTGTCTCCCATCCAACTAAATATGTCCATACAACATCACAAAACACACAATGTAGGGACTCTTAATAACAGCCACTAAGGTTTTGCAGTTAACATGTCAGGGCATGACCAGCATGTTCCCAGCAGCTACCATGCAACCGAGGGCCTTAACGTGCAGCGTACTTAATGCACTTGTTGTTATGTGCACTCTTACTCATTGCCATTGAGAGCTCAGCAGCTCCTCTTGACAAAGTGTTCTTCATACTCACATGCCGCACATTCCCCACCCCACTGCACCATGGCCGGTTACTACTGTGCACTTTAATGCGTGGTTACTGGCATGACCTCATGTTAGCATTCCCAGATTAACTGGTTAGGAGGCTTTAGTAAAAGGACCCCTTAGGGGCTGCTGTAGGGGCTGCCCCTATGGGGCAGGTTTGCAATATTGTTGGTCAGTGTGGATTTTTTGGGATTACCTTATGGGGTAATTTTATGAAGCATTTTGCATGTGTAAAGCACATTTTGCACTCAGAAAAAAAGCCTTTCTAAATTTGTATGGCCGAATATTTATGAATCTTCGTGAATATATTTGGATTTTCCGCCTGAATTCTGTTGAACTATATGGACGTCCTCAGATTGATTGGAGTTCGTTACTCTAATAGGACTATCCAGTCACGTGTTGCCTCTTTGACTTGGATAAATACTGAAATTCACTTTTGGTCTGTGGGAGCATACAGCCGGCAGGACTATCACTTTGGGGCTCTGTTTTGGAGCTCGATGCAGATAAGTGCTACTTTATCTTATCGAAACACAATATTTTGTCGGATGTTTTTTGAAGTATGTTATTTTGCTTATAGTGTAGAGTTTTGTTTCACATGTTTTTTTCATGGGAGTTTTGAATACATATACTAAATTATACGATTAAATGTGATGATCTTTTGAGCAAATCTAGTGGCCTTAAGGCTATACTAGGGAGGAGGGAGGAGTAGCCTAGTGGTTGGGGCAAGGTACTTCAGACCAGAAGGTCGGGGGTTCAAATCCCACTAGAGGACAGCAACCTTGAGCCAGAAGGACTGGGGTTTCTAGTCCCACAGATGCTCCTTGTGGTCTTGGGCAAGCCACTTAACCCTCCATTGCCCATGTTCCCTGTAAGTATTAGTGTATGTGTCTCATATCCCTGCATGTTAAATGTATCCCCCAATTGTATTGTGACCGCTTTGATTGAAGGATAAGGTGGTATACAAAACTGTCTAAATAAATAAATAAATACTAGAGGGCTGGTTGGCTCTATGTAAGCTCTTGAGGTCCCTTTAACTCATATACAGTTTTTTCTTTAGATCTGGTGTATTTATGTTGTTTAACTTTTGATCTAGGTCTGTGTAGGTTTATAGTTTTCAATTGAATATATATGCAGACATGCTTGGAAGCATAGTCAGGGCAGAGTTGCGGCAAATTTGCGACGTTCAGACGTACCCACACGAAATACCTGCATACATTTACACCTTCTTTGGACCAGATATACATTTGTGCAAGAGCACTTATGCATTACTGGGACTCATTGCATGAGTCTATTTATAAAATAAAATGTCTCCATTGCCCGATAGTCAGGTCCAGAAAAGCACCTGAGCTCTGCTGTCAGCGTTTTGCATCTGCAATGCCTCTTAAGCATATAGAAGCTCTTTTCTGAGCATACATGTAGTCACACATATCTCCTCTTCCTATCTATACTATAAGCCTCAAAGTATGGGAATTATTTTCTCAAGTCAGAGCCCTTTTTCTGAATGAAGATGTCTGACCTGAGAAAATAATTTTCCCCGTCTTGTCCTGCTTCTAGAGGTGGCTAACTATAAGACAGAATACTGAATGTCCTGAGTAAGGAAATGGATACAGTGAGCATCCAATTGGAGGAGAAAATGAATCATAAATACTATTCCTGACCTATTGGACCAAAGGTGATAGACCTTCATTGGTTATCTTATCACTAATACAAATGAATGGCGATGCTGCTTTTGGATCCTGATCCGTTTAATCTCCTATGGGGGTCATTCACAACCACGAATAGCGGGGCTAGATGTCCAGCCTGAACATACTCATACATCCCTGCTATTTGTGTAAATGAGGCTGCTGGCACAAGACTCCTCGTACGTACAGCCGAGTCGTATGGGGAGCCTTAGACCGGGAGTAGAATGAGGGTGGAGCGAGGGCGGGTCATCTCCCCAGACATACAGGGCCGATTCAGAGGTCGGCCCTGTACGTCCAGGGCTGTGAACTTAGACTTGAACAAAACAACAGCAACACAACACCACAGTATACAGGAAGAGAGTGCAAGCAGAAGCCACCTGTGTCTTGCAGGCCCGGCTATGCTGAATCTCCTTGAAGGGAGCAGTATTGTGGCAGTGGCTGGAGAAGGGAAGTCGCTCCTTCTCTCGGGGTTGCTTCCACAATGCTGTCAACTGCTATGGAAGACAAGTGAAAATGGACAAGGAGCAGAGGAGAGGAAAGGTGAGGAGGACAATGGGAAAGAGAATGCATCCAAACCTACTATTCACTTTCTTTTCTAGTTGGACAACATTGTTGGCGTGCGAATAGATTGGACTGAACTTATATCCCCTTTTCTCCTGTTAGCGGTACTCGCTGTCACCCATCTAGAATGTCTGAGTGACTCCCTCTCCTGTCCACCAGCCTAGTTCCTCCTGGCTAACATCACACCTAAGCCTCCCACCCGTGGACGACATCCCTCAACAAGCCCTTCATTTCCAGGCTGCAGATTTATAAGTACTCAGAATTCCAAAAAACATACGTGACTGGCCTTGTGTGCTAGCAGCCTAAGGGGTATGTTTACTAAACCGCGCAATTGTGCGGGGCGCACTTGAGCGTGCGCTAAGGTACCTTAGCGCACGCTAATAGTGCTTTTTTGTGCCCCGCACATGTGCGCGCTGCACTAACGGGCCCGCACAAGTGCGCGGCGCGCTGATGTGCGATAGAGGCATGGAAAGGCATTCTGAGGGCGGAGGAAGGCTCCCGAGGGGCGGAGGGACGGGGTCAATGGGTGGAGAGTGGGAGGGGAGAGGCTCCCCGCACAGGAGCGGGGCTGAAATTCAACTAAAAAAATACCGCGAGTGAAAACCTCGCGGTAGAGCCGATTTAAAGGGAAGAGAAACCATTTCTGTCAGCAATGTACAGCAAAACCAGGGAAACCTACAAAACGTGAGCAGTGTGATACATGTGCACAGAACAAAATAGCAAATAAAAATAGAAAATGACCACACCAAAATTCTAAAAAATGATAATCCAGCTGGGCAACAGTGATATCAATGGGCAACAATAAAAAACACTCCCAGGAAAGCTCCAAAAAAAGGAAATGATTTTTGGAAGGGTCTACGCTCCGTAGACCCTTTCAAAAAGCTCTTTTTTTTGGAGCTTTCCTGGGAGTGTTTTTTACTGTTGCCCATTGATATCACTTTTGCCCAGCTTGGTTATGTTTTATTTCCCTTTTTTTCAAGGCCATGTCTAATGTTTATTTGCCCTTTTGTCTCCATACAAGGTGAATGAGCCCACAGTGAAATTGTGCAGAGCAGGGTTTCTGATTTCTTTGGCCAGGTTTCCTATCTCCAAGGACTGCACTGTCTCTGTGGCCACAGTGTGGTGCAGTGAACATAGGCAGTGTGTTCAGGAGCCAAAGGTCAGCAGCTCAAGTCCCAGCTGGGGCCCCTGCAAACCCAATCCCCATATTTTACCCACCACTAAACCGTGATAGTAACGACCAACCTTTTGTGCAGAGAACATAAGCATGGTCCAAACACCTGTATTTTACCCTACAGAGCACAGACACCAGAAACATGCGCATTACCTAGACCACAGTCCCCTAAATGCAGTCCTGGAGGGCCACATATCATTCAGCTGTGATGCTGTCTCCAATATAAGGCCATGTCAGCATGGTGGCGGAGGGGTACCGTTGGTGGAGGGGGCAGTGGCTGTTGCCCACAGCAGACGGTGGCCTGGCCCCCTTCACGTGGGTACAGTGCACTCCAACAGACAGGCCCTGTCTGACAAACAGCCATGGACTCCCCAGGGAATGCACTGTTGTCGTGCTAAGACGGTGGTGCAGCAAACACAGCCAGTGCCTTTAGGACCAGAAGGTCACAGGTTCAAATCCCAGCTGGAGCTCCTGCCAGCCCAGTCCCTTTATTTTACCTATGCAGAAAACATGGTAGTAAAGACTGAACCTTTATTGCTGAAAACATAAGCATGGGTCAAACACCTATATTTTACCCCACACAGCACAAACATCATAGAAATGTGCATTACCTAGAGCAGAGTCTCCCAAATGCAGTCCTGGAGGGCCAAACACCATTCAGGTTCCATGCTGCCTCTAATAAAGATGCCTGTGCTGCATATCTATGCACCACCCCCATGGTATGCAGATGTAGCTCATGCATATTCATGAGGGACAGCATGAAAACCCGAACAGTGTTTGGCACACCAGGACTGGAGTTGGGAACCTCTGCCATAGAGCAGCAGCCAACAAGGGCAGACACACCCACACCCACACCCACACCCACACCCACAGGCCCCATTAGCCAATGCCTCCTGGAGAGGCAGGACATTGGGCCCTGCGTGCATCCCCCAATACTAGCACTTGCATAACTTAGCAATGCCACCCTACACCTGGGTATATGGTACACAGCTATCAAATGTTTTGTATGATTACTGCCAGATAGCAATTTCTACGTTAAGCACAGTTTGTTCCATCATAACAATCTTTCGGATGTCTGTGGTGTGTGCTTCAGGTCTGGTCAGTATTGCGTACCATATCCATGCCTGTACTGTGCCCAGGACTAGTGTGGTGGCCAGGGCTGATAGACTCCTCTATAGTAGCACAATGCTGGCATAGGTGTCGGAGTGTGTGTCTGTCTATACAGTGTGTGGTGGCTGCAAACACCTTCCACAGCTCACACTGCCAGCACTGTTGCCAGTACTGGCCTGCCAATGTGCATAATGAGGAGCAAGGTACCATGGGTATAGCCCAGACAGGGTGGCCTGGCCAGGGTGCATCTGCACAGGGCATAGGGCACTGACTGGGACATTTTAGTGCCTGGCCACCACCTACACAGACAGGGTGACCTCAGTATGTCCTGCTGGGAGATCACTCTCACCCTGACTCTGCAGTGATGACAGCATGGCTAGGCACCCCCATAGTGCTATTATAGTATTTTTGTCATGTGATATTTATGGGTTTCCTTTTGGGGGCCAGTCACTGACTTATCTGCTTGTTGTGTGTGCTGCCATCCCAGTTCTGGGTGCATGCATTTCCACCAGGAACATGCACTATGGACTAACTAGCAGACTGTTTGCAGCTGGTATGTGTCTTGATGGAGCGCCTTGCAGGGTGCAGTGGCTGAAGGCTTGCTGCAGGAGAATATCAGATAGTGGTGGGGTGCAGCTGAGCATATACAGGCCTAATGTCTGTCTGCTATTGTGTTTGGATATGTACAGAGCTGCATTGACTTCCCTGAAGGATGTCTTTTCCACAGCAGGACTGGGGTTGATGGTCCCCTCTACTGTCACCATTGCAGGGAGGTAGAATGTGGATCTTTTGATGGGAGACCCTGTTTACCACCCTCAGCCCTGGAGGAGGAGGGTGATAGTACATAATCCTCCTGGGGGTCCATGGGGGCTACACCTGACACAGACAGACATATATATCCAAGGTGTTTCTGCAGAAACTACCTATCTCACACAATAACACTGCTTTGAACCTGCATCATGGCCTATTTATGCCATGGAAGGTGCTGTGGACCTGGTGCTGGGCGCCTCACCGCACCATCAGGGTGAGCACAGTACCCGCACAATGTGACGGTGTGTAGCTACTCTGTGCCAGTAAAACACACGGTCTGTACCCCCTACAAGGCCAAGGTGCTGTGGGGGTGCACATGGTCAGTTCCCCCTACCAGGCCGAGGTGTTGTGGGGGTGCATACCCCATCTTGTGTTCATCTGTGGACAGCTGATTTGCATGTGCAGTGCATCATGGGTACGGGTGTGCTAATCCTATCCTGGTGACCACAACAGACTGTCTGTGTGGTGACATGCAGGCTCTCTGCAGCCCACCAGGGGCTTGCTAGTAGCTGTAGCCCAATGGTTACTTCACTGCCTGTGAAGCCAGAAGTCATGGGTTCAAACCCACAGTGGGGTTATTTGATAGGGCAGCCCAAAGCATTATCTCTTTTTAATGTACATTTTTGCTGCCAGCAAAAACACCCTCAGCATACTGTACCCATAAGGTGCCTCTGAGGGCGCTTTATAGGGCGCCCTATAGGGCACCTTATGGTTCCCGTCCATATAAGGTGCACTATTCATTATCCTGTGACGCAACTTATAGGGTGCCCTGTAGGGGACATTTCAGGGTGCCGTGGCGGACAGTGCACTTTATAATGTGCCCTATGGAGTACCTTATAGGGTGCCTTATACGGCACCTTCAATTATGGCACGTGAGGGCGTGTTTGCTGGCAGCAATTAATAAAATAAAAATAAAGTGCTGCAAGAAACAAAATGTACATTGCAAAGCTGATGCCTCAGCCAGCCTTACGTATTAGGCACACTGGGGAGCAAACTCATGACCCCTGTATCAGCAGTCAGTGCCTCAACCATTGTGCTCCACTGCTGCTCCTCCTTGCCTGTCAGCGCACCTACTTATGCTTTTCATTCCTTAAACTGCACAGTGCTGCCATCAAAAACAGTACTCTGACCTTGCGGTACCTCATACGGCACCCTATAAAGCGCCCTATAAGCAACATTCTAGGGTGCCTTGGCGGACAGTGCACTTTAAAATGTGCCTTATGGGGGGCCTTATGTTAACACGCTTTGAGAGTGCGTTTGCTAGTAGTGATAATTAAAATAAAAATAAAATGCCTCCTAAAGCAATCTTTCCCATAATATGTAATGCCTCAGCCAGCCTTGTTCATTGGGCACTGTGGGGGATTGTAATCCCTGATCCCTGCACCATTGGTCAGTGTCTTAACCATTGTGCTGTGGTTCTGTTCCTGTGCTTGCTCATCAGCGCGCCGCCTTATGCCGCCCAATATTAAAATGCCTCCTAAAGCATCAGCGCGCCGCCTTATGCTGTCCAATATTAAACTGGCTCCTAAAGTAATGCCTCAGCCAGTCATCTTCATTGGGCACGGTGGGGGATTGAACCCTTGATCCCTGCACCATTGGTAAGTGTCTTAACCATTGTGCTGTGGCTCTGCTCTTCTGCTTGCACATCAGCGCGCCACTTATGCCTCCCACGCAGCTTTCTCATGCGCTAATGTGCAGGGCGCACATGGGCGCCACGCACCTTAGCGCATATTTAAATCCCGGTTTTGCTTTTTCAGAAAGAAACGCCCACTCCTTATATGGCACCCGCACACTAGCGCGGCCCGCACATTACCGGGGTTTTAGTAAATATACCCCTAAGTGTTTTGTTTAAATTTCCCAGGTTACAAATTGGATAAATTTTGGCCATATGACTGACTATAGAGGCAGAATGTATGTGTACGTATATCTAGAGGAGAGGATGGGGTATTCTGTAAAGGGGGCCACAATTTATATGGACAACAATAATGTAGGTAGGCTGCAGAAATTGTGCCCCCAAACTTATTTATCTAAAGTTAGAATGGCATATTCAGTTGTTTTACTTATCCGTATAAGCTGGCTAAATGTACATACAGATATCCCATAGATATTGTTATGCTTAAAGAGTAATTTTTTAAAACTATTTTTTGTGTGTAAAATGCATAAATGGGCTCTCATAACATTAGGTCGTACTTTAAAGAATGCATGGCGCAAGCTAGCGTGCACTTGTATAGAAAGCGTATGCGGGAGCGGAGTTTAGGTAGCGTGTGTGTCTCGAGTCAAAATTTACATGTGTATTTTATGAAATACTTGCATCCGTGTGTACTTTACATGTTAATATTGATGTCTGCTTTCCAGCAGATATGATGTCTAAGCTTTCTGGGTAGGTGCCATTTCTGCTAATATTTCATAGCTGTTTCTGTGTCTTTATTGAATAGGCTTGACATCTGGGCTTTTATTGACGGGTATGTGGTAGGACAAGTACCGGCACCTTTTTCATTGCTTCCTAAAATTGAACCCTGTTTCTCCTGCATATGAGTGCCAGAACCTTTTTCTCTAGGAAAAATGCATTGCCTACAGTAGACACCTTCTCCATCTCCAAATCCAAGGGACCTGTTCTAAAATTTTCCCTTAGTGTTTTGCTGGATATCGGCCCCTAAAGACTTCATCTACCAACACCTCATGCAGTAGGGATGCACATGAACATAAGCTTTTTTTGAAGACCAACCAAGCAGGTACAGAAAGACTGGCGACAAATTGATTCAGATGTAAATTCTTTAATGGGCCCTGACGCGTTTCGGCTAAAAAGCCTTCTTCAGGGGGTCTTTAAAAAGAGAACACACTTCAAAAACAATAATAAAATATAATAAAACATTAGTGTAAATGTTCAAAAAGACATAAAAACATATGAAATATAATAAAACAATAATCAATATAAAAGATATGTAAAGACAAATTGTTAATAATAGAATATAAAACATATGGAAGATGTAGATCCAAATGGACAAATATAAATACATAAGATGAAACATCAAAATACATAAGAATAAAAATGTAAAATATAATTATTACTAAGAACATAGATATGATAAAATCATATGGTCAAAGTATATGAGAATAGAAAAAAGAGACGAGGAGGCCACAAGCAAAGAATTGATTAAAAATACCTTAATTCTGTCGCGTAGCGCAATAAAAATAATCGCTAAAGATAAAACAAACAAATAAATAATTTAGGTGTTAAGACAATAAATAAATCATTTAGACAGTAAAACCAGCTATAAAGGCATAAGAATAAAAATACGCATACATAAAAAGAAAAGAATGCAATGCTTAATTGAATGTTTGTTTGAAAAGAACTCCATATACTGTTTCTTAAAAAACGCATCATTTATTGCACCACTATAAAATGAAAATAACATGGACTCAAAAAGAGCATTTCATGGGATAAAAAACTGTAAACACATAGATATTTCATATAAAACCTCTGTTGAATATATGTCTAAGCATGATTGTCCGATTTTATAAGATACTATTATTCTACGTTTAGAATTGTGTGCAAATAAACTGTTTCAAAAATAAAATCCTCCATGATTAAACGAGGCGTACTCAAAAAAGAGAGACCAGCTTTTGCCATTAAATATGAGAAACCGCATACATAAGAAAGAGAGAAAGTGCAGTGCTTGTTTAAATGTTTGTTTAAGAAGAACTCCATATACTATTTCTTCAAAGACACATCTATTGCACCACTGTAACTTACAAAATGAAAATAACAGGCATTTTGCAAGATAAAAACATCTAAATACGTAAATAGGTATTCCACATAAAACCTCTGTTGGATATTTACATCTGAATCAATTTGTCGCCAGTGTTTGTGTACCTGCTTGGTTGGTCTTCATATCTAGTGTGCAGGTACTGGCTGCTCCCCTTTGGTACCAAAAGCTTTTTTTGACAGAATTTGGGGTATTTCAGAAATTTGTTCCCAATTTTCAGACCTTTTTTCAGCTTGTGTAGAGCTTAGAGTGGCATATCCAGGGGGGTAGCAGCCAAGAAGCTTTACCCCCCCCCCCCCCCAGGAACCCATTGCTGTTCTCCTCTCTCTTAGGCATGTTAATCTGTACTATTGGTTAATACGTGTTAAAACAATATTGTGTGCACTAAAATGTTTAAGGTGCCTTAATGAATTGACTGCATAATAACGAAGGCACAGCCCCATCAGGCAAATGTCGAGGTGGCTGTTGCAATAATATCTACATCCCAGATGTGCTCTGGGTGGCATCCCCACCCTAGTCCCGGCTCACACCCTGCCCTTGTGCCATTCAACAGTATCAGGAAAGCGGATGCTTGTTTATCCAGAACGGTTTAAGACTAACCGTGTGTAATTATCACAATTTCTTCCTAGTAATAAGAAAATGATAATTAAAATTATAGTGCAAACAAACAACCGAGGAACGTTTACATAAACTAAATGAAATCGAAATTCTTGTAGCTACCCGAGGCTCTAACAATCTATCGGTAAAGCAGACTTTTGTAAATGAATTTGTGCTCTGGAGTGAACTTCATCTGGTCAAAGAAATGAGAGGTAGTCGTTTCTAGCATAGGAGAACATATCCCAGAGACAGGAGGAATGTGAAGAGGGAGATTTGCAGCACATTGCGCTGTGGGACCCTAGCCTGGGCCCTAGGGCTTACAGGCTTAGGGCTGCCTTGTAATGTCCTTAAATAAAGCTTTTCTGACTGTCCCCAGTGGAATTCTGAGACTTGTAGTTATGCTTTTCTTGAGCAAGGACAAAATGTAGTGTGAGACCGTTGGTAAGGCATACAAGAATATTAATTTTTCTATGGGGATTTCCAAGGCATTAAAATTCAAACACAAGGCATTAGGATACTTCTCCAACACAAAGGATAACAGAAGATAACTGGCAACTGAGGTAAACGGAAACCAAAAGTCCTGCTAACCTTTGCAGCTGTTTTTCATTAAACAAAAGAGTACTCAGCACAGCTTCTTGTATCTCTTTTAAACAAAAGGTAAACTTTCTTCTTGGCACAACTGTTGTTTTCCCTTTTAAACAAACTTCTGATAACACACAGCTTTTGCACAACTGTTGTTTTCCCAGTTCAAACAAACTTCTGGTAACACACAGCTTCTTTGCTTTAGAAGAAAATTCTCACTTGGTAAAACACATCCTTAGTTTTGGAAGACTATTAGCAGTTACAGAGTTATGCACAATACAGCTTCTCACTCTTTCTTAGCTCTGCTTAGTAAGGCTCAATCTTCTTTTAAACAGAATGAGCAATCCATTGGAGAGATTCCTAGGTCAGACTCTGGCACATAAGAATTGACTTGCATTTCCTCCTGGGTTAAAGAATGCTCATTGCCTTCTACAGTCTTAAAAGCTTCCTCAGCTTCTCTGTCTTGTAGGAACTTTTGAAACTGGCTCCACAGCAAATCTTTCTGATTGGGCACAGTTACTTTGGGAGAATAAGCCTTTCTCTCAGGGAACACTTGTGCTAATGTTTCTAGTGTTTTTAGCTCAGCTGCTCTGCTCACTGCTGGGGTTTGGCTTTTTCCACTCTCAAGCATCTCCACCCACCTTCTGGCAGTTGTAGGGCTCAGGTCTGGCTCTTGTACACTAGCTGTTGCAAACTGTTCCTGTTCATCTGTAAGCTGTTCAGCTATACGTCTGTTGGCTTCACTTCTAGGAGCATTTCTCAGATACCCACTGCTTCCTTTTCTACTGACCTTTTTCAGCTTCTGGAAGTCAGACTTCTTGTGCCTTTCTCCACTTCTTCTCTCATGAGATCTCTCCTGAAAGCCTTCCTGGAATCCTTCTTCCTCTCCAGGATCTCCCAGGGCTCTGGGATATCTCTTCCCACTGGAATCCCCTTGCTCCAGGATCTCTCCTTCTCCTGTGGAAGTGACTCTCCCTTCCTTCCTCCCTCTTTGGTCAGAGTGAGGTTTTAAAAAAACGTTTCTTCCCTGCCACACCCTTGCCTTCGCACAGGCCTTTCCAATCAGTATCTAAGCCTGCCCCCACTTCAGAGTCTGGGCGTGGCTTAGCCTCAGCAGAGACAGGATTTTTTTTCTTTCCTGCTCTGCAAGCTCTGTGCACAGCTTGTCTGCCACTTGTTTTAAAGGCACAAACATGGTTTTCTTCTATCTCCATCTGTTCTTGGCCACTCTCCTCATCACAACGCATGTCCTCTTCATTCTCAAAAATGCCTTCTATATCGTGATGGCGGAAGGGCTGCCAGACTAGAGACATGGCAGCTACATCTGATCATTACTGGAGTGCTCCAGGCCTTGAGATGCACATGAGAGAGAATCCTTAGCCCACTGATTCTCAAGCATTTCGACCCGCCGCCCCCTTGGTTCCATAAACGTATTACAGCGCCCCCCTCTCCCAGTAAGGCTCTTATTCAAAACAAATCATTCAAAATTTCGATGAAAGTTTTTATCTAATTAATAGGATAAATAGTATCGTTTAAAACACTAATGATGGAATTTAATGTTTTATTTAATTTACAACCCAAAAGCAATTAACATTTTCCAAAAAAACAAATTTAATAAAATAGCGTACCTACTCTATCTATTGTTCTTTTAGCTCACAGTTTTGCCGATTGGCGTGGCTGAAACGAACATGCTGCACGCAGATTCTCC
This sequence comes from Ichthyophis bannanicus, assembly GCA_033557465.1. NCBI lineage: Eukaryota > Metazoa > Chordata > Amphibia > Gymnophiona > Ichthyophiidae > Ichthyophis > Ichthyophis bannanicus. Next base: position 118,046,997 of record CM066043.1, read on the forward strand.
ACTTTCTGAGCACTGATGTCATTCCCATGATCCAAGACCGGCCAATCGCTGTTTTACAAGTTTATCTACTGCATTTTGTTTTCGGTATATTTTATTCGCGCATTAGACATCTGACATGCTGGACACAACTCACTGCTTATTTCCACCAAATATGCTAGTGAAACCCCCCTGGTGTAATCATGTAATGTAAACATATGTAACGATGGAAACATACGTATGCTCATTTAGTATACAGTCAATTTACGTATTTTCTTACTTCTTCGTAGTTCACGCCGCTACATTGTACTTATCCCTCCAGGGCTCCCCTAGGACAGTGTACTGCCCCCACGCTGCCGCCTTGTCTTTCAACGCCCCTCTAGATTAGCTCCGTGGCCCCGGGGGGCAGTGCCACCCACTTTGGGAATCACTGCCTTAGCCTATCAGTCACTTTACTCATCTTTGGTGCTGGTATCTCTCCATCTTCACCACACACTTGTTAGCTAGCGCAGATATAAACAAGTTGAAACGTGAACACTTAAAATGTGACACAATGGCGCATCCCCCCCCCCCCCCATTTGCAGAATCAATCTTCGGGGTGGAGGGATTCTTTTGTGTGTGCCAAAGGAAGTGTCGGGGGAGGGGTGTGTGTGTGTGTGTGTGTTTGTTTCTTTATGTGTCATAGGGGCTGTCAGTGGCTATGTGTACACATGTGTGCATGTCTGTGCGTGTGCATGTGTATGTCATGGGGAGTGTCAGGGGTTGCAGGCATGTGCGTGAGCAGGGCTGTGTATATTCATACCTGTCGGAGACTTTGTGCATATAAAAAGAGACAAAGTGACACATTTCCCCTCCCTTCATTTGTAAAATCATGCATGTGGGAGGAGGAGTGAGTGAGGAAGAGTTCAAAGAGAGCTGACAGTGTCTTTCATTATGGTAGCAGGGGCTTTATGAGGAATCTTTATAACTACTGTTAGACATAAATAGATATCTTCAGATAATGTATGTGTGCTGTGCATGTGTGTGTGATGCAGGGTCACAGTGCCTGTGTGTGTGTGTGTGAGTGGAGCAAGGTCCATGCCTGTGTACCTTCTAGAGGGTTGAGTGGTTGCACGATGGCCTTTTCTCCCCAAGCATTCTTCTCTTTAACCTCCAACCCTTTGCACACTTCCCTCCCACTACTGCCTCTCCCTAGATCCCTAGTCACCTTCCCAGCCTGTGTCCTTTCTTCCCCTCCCCCTTACACTCTCACCCCCTGCCCTCCATTCCCTTCTGCCCCCCCCCCCCCAAGCTTCCTTTCCCAAAGCCACTGCTCTTTTACATTTCTCTTACCTCCTCTGCCTCTCTGACCCCGGCTCCTCTTCCCGCAGCACTGAAGTTCAACCTCTGTTTCCTAACGCAAGTGTAACAGAAAACGGTTGCTCTCTAATGCTGTAACCAAACAGCATGCAAATAAATTGCAGACAAAAAGTCTGTACTAAACAAGGAGAGCACAGCAGATGCACACAGGTTTCTGCTAGCAGTAGTTAGGTCTTCTGCACAAAAAAATTGTATCAGCACTTGTGTGCATGCGCTAGAATACTGTTGTCCACAAAGAGAGTTATTCCTCAGCGCAGAATTTATTTCTGCACAAAATACCGATGTTTATGCATGAAATAGCATTCCAGCCAAGCTTGGTGCAAGGGTATTAGGCACACAGGCAAAATTTCAACCTTGCACCCCCCTCTCAAACTGCTACTATTTATTTATTGATTAGTATTTAGCTCACGCCTTCGCAGTGATACTTCAAGTTGAGTTACATTCAGGTACGTAGATATTTCCCTGTCATCAGGGGGCTTTCGATCTAAGGTTGTACTGGACTCCTAGTGCTCCCCCCCCCCATTCTCATGTTTTTGATTATTAAACCCAGTTGTAATCATCTCAACACTATCACTCCCAGAACAAGCCTATAAAATGCATGCTTTGTTGTGTCTTTTATTTTATTTCGAAGTCAATGCTCCTTCCTAGGGCTTGCGCGCCAGTCCTTCCCCATCTCCTGTGCATGAGTGCATGGTGAGGTCAGGAATGCTGTGGTCTCATTAGATGGACATTAGTGCGGGTTGGTAAATTGAACCTTTATATTGGGCAGGGAAATGCTTCGGATGTTGATTTCTTTTGAAATGACTTTGGGAAATGAAAACAAAGGGGCCGATATTCAAAAGAGCCAATACTGAAACGCCTCAGCAGTTAGCCATAGTGCTTAAATATCAACGCAATATTTAGCGGCAACTAGCTGCATAGAAGCCGCCGCTTAATATCCCAGTTGTGTTGTGTTATCTGGATAAGTAGCATAGTATATGATGGCAGATAAAGACCAGTATGATCCAGTAAGGTGACTAGAGTAGTTGTAATCGCCACCTGTGCCAGTCATCCCTCTTATTTTTAGAGGTATAAGAGATAAAGTTTGCTTTGATTTCATCCTTATGCTATAAAGGGATCCACTGTGACTGTCCCATATCATTTTGAATTCCGTCACTGTATTTGCCCCACCACTCCATCGGGAGGGCATTCCAAGCATCCACCACCCCTTCCGTGAAATATTATTTCCCAATGTTGCTTCTAAGTTTACTGCCTTGCGGCGTCATCCTATGCCCTCTAGTTTTACAGCTTTCCTGTCTTTGGAAGAGGTTTGTTTGTTCATTAATATTCTTAAGCATTTAAAGATCTGAATCATGTCTCCCCTGTCCCTCCTCTCCTCCAGAGTGTACATATTTTGGTCTTCAAGTCTCTTCTCGTATGTCTTCTGGCGCAGGCTCCAAATCATTTTGTCGCTTTCCTCTGAACCGTTTCCAGTCTTTTTATATCCTTTCAGAGATATGGACACCAAAACTGAAGATAATATTCCAATTGAGGCCTCACCAATGGCTCGTACAGAGGCATTAATACCTCTTCCTTTCTGCTGGTTATTCCTCTCTGTATGCAACCCAGCATCCTTCTGGCTTTGGCTACCATCTTGTCACATTGTTTCGCCACTTTGAGATCCTCAGATACTAGTACGCCAATCCTCAGATACTCCAATCCTCAGATACTAGTACTCTAAAGTCCCTCTCCTGGTCCATGCACACAAACCTCTTGCCCCCTATTGCATATAATTCCTTTGGATTTCTGCATCCCAAGTGCATGACTCTGCACGTCGCTTTAAATCCTAACTGCAAAACATTAGACCATTCTTCCAATGTATTTAGATCTTTCCTCATGTTGTCCACTCCCTTGAAAGTGTTCACTCTGTTGAAAATTTTTGTGTCATCTGCAAAAAGGCAAACTTTTCCATTCAGTCCTTCAGCAATATCACTCACAAATACATTGAACGGTGCTGGTCTCAGGACCAATCCCCGGGGCACGCCACTGCTCATCTTCTTTTCATCCAAGTGAGTTCAATTTACCACAGAGGTAAGGCTTACTAGCCTATAGTTTGTCACTTCTTCCCTATTGCCCTTTTGTGAAGAAGTACCACATCAGCCCTTCTCCAGTCCTGCGGAACTTCTCCTGTCTCCAAGGATCTATTAAAAACATCCTTTAAAGGCCCTTCCAGAACCTCTTTCAGCTCTTTCAGTATCCTGGGATGTATCCCATCCAGTCCCATGGCCTTGTCCAATTTAGTTTTTGCAGATGTTCAAACACATCATCTTCTGTGAATGGTGTGCTATCTACTCCATTCCCATTTGTATATTTGTCAGTCATACATGATCTTTCTCCAGGATTTTCTTTTGTGAATACAGAATAAAAGTATTGGTTTAGCATTTTCACTTTTTCAATGTCACTTTCCGCAGATCCGTCCTCGGCACTTTGAGTCTTGCAATTCCACCTCTGATCTTCCTCTCCTGAATACACCTGAAAAACGTTTTGTCTCCATGCTTCACCTCTTTAGCCATCTTTTCTTCTGCCTTTGCTTTTGTTCTCCTTATTTCTCTCCTTGTCTCTCTTAGCTTTATCCTGTATCCTTCTCTGCGTCAGTATTTATCGGGTTAGCCTGATTTCATCTGGGACTTCTGCAGATAGCACCTTAGGACAGCCTTTAGGTATCCAAGTTCCTTGCAGAAGTCCTGCTTTGTATCAGGCTAACTCATCCAGTTAGCACCAACACGCCTTCTGTCCAACCACAGACAGTCCCTGTACTAACCGGAGAGCGCTGGGTGGGTCTGTGGAGATACTCAGCGGTGCTATCTGGAGAATGCTGCTGACTGTCCCTTAGCTGCCTGGCCTCCCAGGCTTTGACTATCAGGCCCAAAATTTTCCATTTCGATTCATGTCATTTTTAAACTGAAACAGTAGAAACAAACCTGATATATTGAGTTTTTCCTGGCCTATCTTTACCCGTGGGAGCTAACCGGGCAGCGGTGCAATATTGCTGCTGCCCGGTTAGCTTCTGCAGCATCTGCGGCTGTGCAGTGACCGCAGATATTCAATGTCAGGGCCACATATGACCCCAGCATTGAATATCCACGTTTAATATTCAGCACTGGCAGCTAGCCACTGCAATTGCTCTAGCCACCGGCACTGAATATCGGGCCTCTAGTGTTTAACTTGTCCTGTAATATGTAGATAAACAAAAAGTAAAGTGAAAGATATGACGTAGTGATAAGACAAAATTGTACAATGTGGTAGTTTTTTTCCTAATAAAAGAAAGTCCTGCAGCCAAGCTAAGGAAGGGATTACAGGAGACTGCTCAGGTTTTCAGGCTTGTGAATCCCTCACTTAAAGCAGACTTTGTTATGGTATAATTCTTTGTGTGTTTTCTTTCTTTTCTCATTTGTACTGTGTTCAAGGAATTGGAGCCAAGAACTGAGGAAGGATTTTACTTGTTGCCCCTGGTCAGGATTAGAGCATGCAAACATTAACACACCTTGCATTTGAATTTGGAAAAGGCAAATAATTAAATTTAAAAAGTACAAATCATTTTATATGGCTTTTGGTATAGACTACATACCATTCTGACATTGTCACCTCATTTTTCACTAGTTATGCCTCTCTCTATGTACCCTAACATCTCTTTGGTTCTAGTCATCACCTTATTACAGCTTCGCTATCTTGAGATCATCAGATTCAATCACCTTCAGATCTCTCATGTTTAATGCACATTCTCTCCCCCTTCACACTCTCCCTGTTCCTCTACTCCTTACAGCCATCTCCCAGGCTTTGACATGCCATTCCCATTACACTCCTCCTCTCTCTCCCAACATTCTCTTATACCTTGTCCAATTTACTTCCCCATGCTTTCTTTCCCCACTAGCAAGCTTTCTACTTCACTCCCTCGTACTCTTCCCCCTCACTCTTACCTGAACTCTTTTCTCCTAATAACCAGACAATCATGTGGGGTTGTTGGGGATAAGATTTGGAACCCACTACTGTTTGTTAAACAAAATTAAATACTACACATGTCACATGTTGGACCAGCTCCAGGGCTCAGGATGCAACACTCCTACATTCAAGAGTCTTTCCCAGTGCTTCGAACATGGGCTGCGAGGGAAGGCAGGGGCAGCTCCCACTAGGATGGTGACATTTGGAAACTAGAAGATACACGCTGAGGGGAGGTCCTAGAGATGACTTCTCTCTACCACCCTAGCTGATAAGGAGCTGCCCTGACATGCTCCCAAGCGTGGGAAGAATAGTTGAGGGAAAAATGGGATTAAAATATAAAAAAAATTAAGCACCACATTCTACTAATTACTGCTTTATCACACCTGCATATTACTCTGGAATTTGTGAATGAAATCTATTCACCTGAGCCCTGAGCAGAGGAGCTAAAAGAAAACGTTTCACCTTGTCTCGTGCATCGCTAGGTGGAAACCATGGTGTTTCCTGCTTTGCTTTTCCAGCTGTGGGCCCCTCTGTATGCAGCCCTGGAAGTGGATGAGATGGAAGCTTCTGAGAAAAGGGAAGAACCACAGCTTGAGCACCCTAAAGTTGCATAATCAGTCACCATGAGGAAGCAAAGGGTAGTGAAGGTTGGTGATTCTCTTCTGAGGGGTACTGAGGTGTTCATTTGCCAACCAGACTTGATGTCCAGAGAGGTGTGCTGTCTGCCAGGTGCCAAAATCCGAGATGTTACGGAGGGTTTGCCGAGACTCAACAAACCCACTGACTATTATCTGATGTTGCTCATCCATGTTGGCACAAATGATACTGTTAGGAATCCCTCCGAGCATATCAAGCATGACTTCATAGCTCTGGGACAGAGGGTGAAGCAGATAGGTGCACAGGTGGTGTTCTCTTCAATCCTTCCTGTTGAGGGTAAAGACCAAGGCAGAGAAGCTCGCATCCTGGAGATGAATGCTTGGCTGCATGGATGGTGTCATTGAGAGTGTTTTGGTTGCCTGGATCATGGGATGGTGTTCCAAGGGCTGCAAAGCAGCGATGGTGTCCATCTGTCAAAGATGGGTCGAAGTGTCTTCAGCAGCAGACTGGCTATTCTACTGAAGAGGGCTTTAAAATAGATTCATTGGGGATGGGTGAAGAAAGCCCCCAAGTAAGTGTTTATGTTTATTAGGATTCTTGATATACCACTCCAGGGCGGTTTACTAAAGAAAAATAAAGAATGATGGCCGTAGGCCGGGAAAAGAAAATATAACTCCATTGTGTGACAGGATAATAGTAGTACAATCATAGAGAGAGAAAGGAGGAGATAGCAGGAGGAGACAGGAGGGTAGAGCCTAAATATTAGAGACACATAGTGGGAGCAGGTGCTATGGGTGGTCAGACAATGGTGGGAGGCAGATCAAAGGCAGATTAAAAAAGGTGGGGTTTAAAAGTGTCTTAAATTTGGGAAAGGAGGGTTCTTGGTGAAGTGGGAGTGGGAGGGAGTTCCAAAGGGAGGGACCCAGGAAAAAAAAGGCAGAGTGCCGGGTAGACTGAAGGTGAGCACACGAGGGAGATGGAAAGACCAGGTGATTAATGTGAACCTCTGTAGATATGGGTAATAGGGGCAACATCTGGAAAGCAGTGTGTATAAATGCCTGTACCATGGGAAATAAGATCCCAGATGTTGCTTTAATCGAAGAGACAGACTTGGATTTAGTGGCAGTTACAGAGACATGGTTCATGGTCAACCATGACTGGGTTGTAATTATACCAAGCTATACTTTATTCAGGAAGAACAGGGTAAGAAGAAGGGGCGGTGGAGTGGCACTATATATAAAAAATAATATTAAAGCTATAGAATTGCAGGACTTAAAAGGAAGAGAGGAGGTACTATGGGTTAAACTAGAAAGAGGGAAAGGGAAATCCATTTACATTGGTGTGATATACAGACCCCCCTCACAGGGAGTAGAAGAGGACAAAGATTTAAAAGAAGACATAAACAGTATTGCCATGAAAGGAGAAGTGCTTCTGATAGGTGATTTCAATATGCCAGATGTGGATTGGTACATCCCTGCTGCGGTGTCATCTAGAAGTAAGGAGATCCTAGATTCTCTACAGGGAGAACTATTCAGGCAACTAGTAACAGAACCCACAAGTGATGGGGCCATACTGGACTTACTGCTTACCAATGGGGAAAGTGTTTCTGATGTTACAGTGGTAGATCATCTCACATCCAGTGATCACCAGATGATGTGGTTCAGTATTAGGACTAGGGCTGATAAAATCCATTCAAAAGCAAAGGTCTTAGACTTTAGGAAAACTAACTTTGCCAAGATGGGCCAATACCTCAAAGAGTCATTAGTGGGATGGGAACAGCTGGGGGATGTAGAAAAACAGTGGGCAAAGCTGAAAGGGGATATTTTAAGGGCAACAAACCTTTTTGTTAGAAAGGTAAATAAATGTAAAAGGGAAAGGAGGCTGCTATGGTTCTCAAAAGAGGTAGCTGAAAGGGTGAAGAAAAAGAGGGAGGCCTTCATGAAATACAAGAGATCACAGAGAGAGGAAGACAAGCATCTATGTTTGGAATAACTTAGAGAAGTTAGCAAGGTAGTCAAGAAAGCAAAGGTACAAAAAGAAGAAGAAAAAGTCAATGCAATAAAATGGGGGGGGATAAGACATTTTTCAGATATGTTAGTGAGAGGAGGAAGGGCAAACGTGGTACTGTCAGACTCAAGGGTGAAGGGGAAGAATATGCAGAAACTGATGAGGATAAAGGAGAATTGCTTAAAAATATTTCTGTTCAGATGAAGGGCCAGGAGCAGGACCTCAGAAAACACCCACAAACAGGAACAGAAGTGACATGGATCTCGAACGATTTTAAGAAGGCTGTGTTCAGGAGGAACTACCTAAACTAAAGGTAGGCAAAGCCATGGGTCTGGATGGGAAACATCCAAGAATACCTAGGGAACTTGGGGGTGTTCTAGCGGCTCAACCATCTGACCTTTTCAATGCCTCTTTGGAGTCGGGAATGGGTGCCAGAGGCCTGAAGAAAGGCACATGTGGTGCCTTTACACAAAAGCGGATGTAAGGGTGACATTGAGAACTACAGGCCAGTAAATGGTTAGTAAATTAGTGGAAAGGCTTCTAAAAGAGAATAGTGAGGTTTCTGGAGTACAATGGATTGCTGGATCTGAAGCAGCATGGATTTACCAGAGGCAGGTCTTGTCAGACAAATATGATTGATTTCTTTGACTGGGTGACCAGAAAGTTGGACTGAGAGAGAGCCCTAGACGTGGTGTATTTAGATTTCAGTAAAACCTTTGACACCATTCTGCACAGGTAACTTATAAAGAAACAGAGCACCCTAGGGTTGGACCCTAAGGTTACTGCTTGGGTTAGAAATTAGTTGAGTGGGAGGTGACAAAGGATACAGATAAATGGAGCTCACTCTGAGGAGAAGGATGTTTCCAATGGTGTGCTGCAGGGATCTGTCCTTGGTCCGATTCTTTTTAACATCTTTCTTAGTGATATTGCAGAAGAGCTGTCGGGTAAGGTTTGCTTGTTTGCAGATGATACCAAAATCTGCAATAAAGTAGACTCTCAGGAAGGAGTCAATAACATGAAGAGGGATTTAGCTAAGCTACAAGAATGGTCTCTAATTTGGCAGCTGAAATTTAATGCTAAAAAATGCAGGGTCATGCGTTTGGGCTGCAAAAATCCAAAGGAGCAGTACAGTGTAGGGGGTGAGGTACTTCTTTTCACAAAAGAGGAGCGGGACCAGGGCATAATTGTGTCTGACGATCTTAAAGTAGCTAAACAGGTAGAAAAGGCGACTGTGAAAGCCAGTAGGATGCTTGAGTGTATAAGGAGAGGAATGGCCAGCAGAAAAAAGGAGACGATAATGCCTCTGTATAAGTCTCTGGTGCAACTTAAATATTCGGCAATTCGCCCTCTACTAAAAAATAAAACCCTTAACAGTAATGACCCCTCCTCATACCGCCCCATTGCCAGCATAGCTTTTTTAGCCAAAATCATTTAAAAAGTAGCTCAGATACAACTGCAAGATCACATTGATACCAACTTCCCTTTAGATGAGCACCAGTACGGTTTCCGCCCATATCACGGAGTAGAAACCTTACTAATATCCCTTTTTGACTCACTAATTTGAAGTATGGATAACACAAAGCAGACCTTCCTGCTCATATTCCTTGACATTTCCTCAGCCTTCGACAGTGTGAATCACAATACCCTCCTATCCAGACTAGCACAACTAGGATTAAAAGAGACCACTCTTAACTGGTTTAAGTCCTACATTTCTAATCGTTTCCAATATGTTCATATAGATCAGGGGTGGGAAACCCTGGTCCTGGAGAGCCGCAGACCAGTCAGGTTTTCGGGATATCCCTAATGAACATGCATGAGATATATATGCATTAGAGATATCCTGCCAACCTGACTGGTTTGTGGCCCTCCAGGGCTGGATTTGGAGACCCCTGCCTTATACCTCTGTCATTTAAGATTGTGAGTGGGCAAGGTGCAGATGTCCTAGACATCGAAAGGGTATATAGAATGTGTAACATTCCTCCTCGATTCTCACCACCACCAAAAAGTTGTCTAATAGACAATATTTTGGTGGTGGTGAGAAGTGAGGAGGAATGTGACACATTCTATCTAACCTTTTTGATGTCTTGGACATCTGCACCTTGCCCACTCACAATCTTAAATGACAGAGGTGTAAGGCAGGGGTCTCCAAATCCAGCCCTGGAGGGCCACAAACCAGTCAGGTTGGCAGGATATCTCTAATGCATATATATCTCATGCATATTCATTAGGGATATCCCGAAAACCTGACTGGTCTGCGGCTCTCCAGGACCAGGGTTCCCCACCCCTGATATAGATCATTCCCCCTCACTACCCTTCCCTCAAGAACGGGGTATCCCACAAGGATCCTCACTCTCCGGCTTACTTTTTAATCTTTATATCCAACCTATTTGCACAGTCTTTCAAGACCATAATCTAAGCTATTTTATCTATGCAGACGACATCATGTTGTTCGCCCCTTGTGACATAGCTAACCTTAATTTCAGCAAATTCACCACGTGCCTCTCTGAAGCTGAACAGTGGCTCCACTCTATCCATATGGATATCAACTTCAAAAAAACTGAAGCACTCTTCGTAACCAGAAACACCAACTTCACCCCTCCAGCTGTCATCAACCTGATGAACATTACTCTCCCAGTCAAATCTGAAATTAAATATCTTGGAGTTACACTGGACAAAACACTAAGCATGACACACCACAAAAAACAGACCGCCAAAACTATATTTTTTAAGCTTAGAACCATCCAGCAACTCAGACCCCTCATAGACATCAACGGTTTCAGAACAGTTGTCCAGGCTCTCATTATGCCACATTTAGGGGTATGTTTACTAAACTGCATTAGTGTGATTCGCGTTAGGAGCCGCGTTAGTGGAAGAAATGCCAAAAAAGGACATGGGTGGTACATCGTTAGTGATAACGCGTGTTATAATGCGCAGCGCAGCAACGATTGTTACAGGGTGCGTTACTGCGCGTTAAGCATAAGAAGGCGCGCAGACACCCAAATACAGAAACAGAGCTGTAGCACAATAGTTACTACACAGACCGATGGTACATGGGTCATGGGTTCGATTCCCCAGTGTGTCTAATGAATAAGGCTGGCTGAGGCATCATGTGTAACCCTTTGAAAGCCTACTATAATATTTTAAACCACAGTCTGCAGCCGGGTTAATGTTTGCATATGTCAGGAAAATTGTACCCGTCTTATTCAATATGTCCCAATAGTGACGTTCCCTCTGCCATGGTCATGTATTATATACCATTTGATAGGAATATTTAGGCAGAAGTGTGGATCCCAAAAGTTTTGGGCTTGGCCTGGAAAGGGTTAAGTATTGGGCTGTGAGGAAGTTTAGTTATACTGTAATAGTGCTGCCAGCAAACACACCCTCACAGTGGCGTAACCTAAGGTGCCACATAAGGCATCCTAGAAGGCACTCCATAGGGCACATTATAAAGTGCGCTGTCTGCCAAGGCACCCTATAATGTCCCCTATAGAACAGCATATAAGGCACCTTATAAGATGCTTGATAGGGCGCCGTATAAGGCACCCTATAGGGCGCCTTATGAGCCACCCTAAGGTGACAGTACCATGAGGGTGGTTCTGCTGGCAGCACTAATATACAATAAAAATAGACAATGCCTAAGACAGCCCTATCAATGAACCCCACTGTGGGTTGTGAACCCATGACCTCTGGCTCCATGAGCAGTGAAGTAACCAGTGGGCTAGAGCTGCTAATAAACACCTGGCTGGCTACAGAAGGACTGCATGGCACCACACGCACATTCTGCTGTGGTTACCAGGGAGATTACATACCACCGTCCAACGCACCCTCTGGGGCTCAGGATCTCCCACCCACAGATCCACTTTCTACGCCCCTGCAATGGTGGCAGTAGAGGGGACCATCACCCCAGGCCTGCTAGGGATCAAACACCCTACAGGGCAGGAAATGCAGAGCAGTACACATCCATAACGCAATAGCAGACAGAAAGTCTGGAAATGCTCAGCTGCCCCCCCCCCCCCCCAATTATCTGACATTCTCCAGCAGCAAGCCTCCAGCCGCTGCACCCTGCACGGTGTTCCAGCAAGACACATACTAGCTGCAGACAGTCCGCCAGCTAGTCCATAGTCCTGGAGGAGATGCATGTACCCAGAACGGGGATATCAGCATACACACCAAGCAGATAAGCCAGTGATTGGGCCCCAAAAGGAAACCCATAAATATCACATAAAAGAAATACTATATAGCACTATGGGGAACCTAGCCATGCCATGGTCACTGCTCAGTCAGGGTGAGAGTGACCTCCCAGCAGGACATGCTATGGCCACCCTGTCCGTGCAGGTGGTACCGGGCACTACAATGTCCGGCCATTGCCCTATGCCATGTGCAGATGCATCCAGGTCAGGCCACCCTATCCAGGCTATTCCCACGGTACCTTGCTCCTCATTATGCACATTGTCAGGCCAATACTGGCAATGGTGCTAGCAGTAAGGGCTGTGGAGGGTGTTGGCAGCCACCACACACTGGATAGACAGACACACACTCCCCACACCTATGCCAGCATTGTGCAACTATAGAGGTGTTGGGCAGCCCAGGCCACCACACCAGTCCTGGGCACAGTGCAGGCATGGCTATGGTACGCAATACTGTAGGAGTCACTCCCCAGATTGGTAAACACTGTCAGACACAAGACCTGTAGCACACTCCACAGACATCAGAAAGGTTGCTAGGATGCAGCTCACTCCGAAATTGTACTTAACCTAGGAATTGCTATCTGCCAGTAATCATAGCAACCTTTTGATAGATGTGTACCATATTCCCCGGTTTAGGGTGGCATTACTAAGATATGCAAGTGCTAGTATTGGGAGATGCACGCAGAGCCCAAAGTCCTGCCTCTCCAGGAGGCTTTGGATAATGGGACCTGTGGGTGCGGGTGTGTCTGCCCCTGTTGGCTGCTACTTTACGGCAGAGGTTCCCAACTCCAGTCCTGCGGTGCCAAACACTGTTCGGGTTTTCATGCTGTCCCTCATGAATATGCATGAGATACATCTGCATACCATGGGGGTGGCACATAGAAATGCAGCACAGGCATCTTTCTCAGAGGCAGCATGGATCCGGAATGGTGTTTGGCCCTCCAGGACTGCATTTGGGAGACTCTGCTCTAGGTAATGTGCATGTTTATGGTGTCTGTGCTCTGTAGGTTAGAATGTAGGTGTCTTGGGCATGTTTATGTCATCTGCAATAAAGGTGCTGTTTGTATTAGCAAGTTGTAGTAGTGGGTAAAATATGGGGACTGGGTTGGCAGGAACCACAGCTGGGACTTGAACCTGTAACCCTCTGCTTCTCAATACACTGGTTTTGTGCACTGCACCACCTTGTTGTCACAGAGTCAGTACATTCCTTGGTGATACCATGACTGTTCGTCAGACAGGGCCCGTCTGTTGCAGTACATGGCACCCACCTACACAGGGCTAGGCCACGGTCTGCTCTGGGCAGCTGCCACTGCCCCCTCCACCACCAGTATCCCTCAGCCACCATGCTGACATGGCCTTCTGCTGGTGGTGCTGGTGGTGCGCAGTCTCAGGCCATCCAGTGTGCAGGTAGGCGGCTGCCTATGGTGTGGGTTCTGGGGTAGGGGTGCCTGCATAGACGTCGACGCTTCTCCCAGCTCCGCCTGCCAATGTTCCGTGCCCTTGGGGGTGGCTGTTGGGTACTATCCCCTGTGACACTGTGGGAAACACACTCATGCCCATGTTGGTCTTCAGCAGTTGCTGTCTGGCTGCTCTGCTGTTTCAGCATTCATATGGGCCACCTAGGCATCGCCCTAGTCCGCACTGTGGCCCAGCTCCACCACAGCATGTGCCGCCTGCGGCCCACTGTATCCCCTTCTCCGGTATCTGTCCAGTTGCCATTCCGACATGCCCACCCTGATGTTGCGGGACATGTGCATGCCATAGGAACCCTGTCCGATGGTGGGGAAAACCCTGAGCAGCGCTATTTCACTGTGGGCTCATTCACCTTGTATGGGGACGGAGTATAGACCCTTCCACGATTTATATCTTTTCTATGGAGCTTACTCTGGGGGGAGGGGTTGATGTTTCTCATTGTTACCACTATTGACCAGCTTGGTTATGGTTTATTCCAGTTTGTTGGGGTCATTTTCAGTGTTTATGTGCCCTTTTGTTCTGTGCACATGTATCACACTTATTACGTTTTTTAGGTTTCCCTGCCTCTGCTGTACATTGCTGACAGTGAAATGGTTTCCCTCCCCTGCAAATGTGCATCTAACGGCAGGTTTTCATTCGCGTTGGAATTGTGCCCTCGATTTCAGCGCGTTAGTGTGAATGGGGCCTCTCCCCGCCCACTCTCCACCCATTGACCCCTTTTCTCCGCCCTCCCTCCACCTTCTGCGATGTTTTACCGCGTGGCGGGCGTTTACGATCGTTAACTGCAGTTAACACGCGTTGTATAACGTTACCGGTCGTAAGCGCATTATTACGCGCGTTATATAACGTTAACAAGCGTTAACGTTATACAACGCGCGTTATTCACGATTACCGCAGTTTAGTAAACATACCCCTTAGACTTCTGTAACGGCATATTCCAAGGGACCTCTAAAAATAATCTACATATCCTTCAAAGAGCCCAGAATGTCACTGCTTGAATCATCTCTAAAGCCAAAATATTCGACCATATCTCCCCCATTCTTTATGCTCTCCACTGACTTCCAATCACTAGTAGAATTCAATATAAAACCCTTGTTACCACTTTTAAACTCATTAATAACTTAGCCCCTTCACAGCTAGCAACATTACTTCAGACTCTGCCAGAAAATAGACTTAGAAGAACAAACCTCAACATGCTACTAATTCCCAATACCATGAGAAAATCGAAGCAAATAACCACCAACACTGCATTTTCATATTATGCTCCCAGCCAATGGAACAAACTCCCATTAAACCTAAGAGAGATTAAGGACCTTACCTCTTTCAGGAAGGAACTCAAAACTTACCTGTTTAGCCAACACTACGGCAACCTACAACCCACAATCAAATATACTACACAAGAATACACAACTAACCAAACACAAGTCTATCCCACCTAATTCAAGACTCACTTCTGTTAGCATTTGCTTACAGCCTTCTTTGATCCTTTACTCACTGAATCCTAATCAATCCTTTAATAGCTATCCTAAATGGTCCCCCTCCCAACACTGCATACATAATTACAATTAACTATTGTAAATAGTTTTTACTCAACCATGTAAATAGTTTACACATTGTTCTATGTAACATATTTTCTATATGCACTCAATGTTCTATGTAATACAATATTGCACTGTTTGTTATATTGTTTTTAAGTTTCTTGTAAACCGCCCCTGATCTCTGGAAGGGGCAGTATAGAAAAGCTCACAAATAAAAATAAATAAATAAATAAACTTCATTTGGAGTATTGTGCACAATTCTGGAGACCGCACCTTCAAAAGGATATAAGCAGGTTGTAGTCGGTGCAGAGGGTGGCTACTAAAATGCTTAATGGTCTTTATTATGAAGCATATGAGCACAGACTTAAAGATCTTAATATGTATACTTTAGAGGAAAGGCGGGATAGGAACGATATGATAGAGACATTTAAATACCTCTGTGGCATAAATGCACAGGAAGATCTCTTTCAATTGAAGGCAAGCTCAGCTACGAGGGGACATAAGATGAGAATGAAAGGGGATAGACTTAGGAGTAATGCGGAAATATTTATTTACGGAAAGAGTAGTAGATGCGAGGAATAGCTGAGTTGGTGGACACGAGGACAGTATCTGAATTCAAAAAAGCATGGGACAAACACAGAGGATCTCTAAAGGTAAAAAGGGGACTATTGTAGTAGTTGATATGGAGGGGCAGACTAGATAGGCCATGGGGCTTTTTCTGCTGTCATGTTTCTATGTTTCTAATTTGTGCCACTTAGTATGAACCAAGCCTGAGACTTATTTGCAAGAGTAGTGTGTGTGAGGTTACCTTGCCTAACACTACTCCTGTCCATGCTATGCCTGCGTAGTGTAGTACAGCATAAGAGGGCTAAGTGGAGGTATTTAATTTTCAAAGAGGGAAAGAAAGGGAATTAACTTTGAAGTACTGGATGACTCAGTAGGATTTGGAAATGAATTTACAGGGAAGCAGATACTTACAACCTTGCTATACACACACTAGAAATGTACAGAGTGATTCAAAGCCTGCAAAGCTTTGCAGAATATACAAAACAACCCATCCACTTGGTGTAATATTAGTCTAATGAATCAAGAATGAATTAGAAACTGGGGATTGTGGGGGAAGGGAGACATAGAAAAGACTTTAGCTTACTAGAAAATAGGTACAGTCTAGACAGCCAAGCAGAAAGCTGGGGAAATGAACTTGCTAAGGTTATACTTACTGTGCTTCTTTGTGCCGTTGCAGTGTACAGTAGGGTTTTGCCAGCGTAGCTCACAGAAAAGAAAGTCTGGTCGCAGGTCCCTGTTCTTTTCTTTACAGGTAACCCTGCCTCCAGGCAGCTCATCTCAACAGAGCCCCTTTGACTAGACGTCTGCACTTCCTACTCGTGTAATCTGTCACAGAGGGTTTTTAAGATGTTTCAGAGAGGAAGGGCTGGAGAGGTGGCTTAGAAGTCAGGGAATTAAATATTCAGAGTCAAGTCACTGCCCACATTTCCTGGGAAATGAATAATGCAAACTCTGAAATGCCCAGAAGAATGGGCAGTGCATGTGGAGTGATAGTGGGCATCATAGTGCATGTGTAGGAGAGGGGGAGGATGAAAATGAGCATAAATCTGCTGGGCTTTTATTTTTATTGCAGTATCTGTGGGATGGGCATTTTCATGTACATATTTGGTATGGGGGGGGGGGGGAGGAATCTCCTGGGGTTTTATTGTTTGATTTTAAATGTTCTATTCTATGGGGTTATTTTGCAAGAGATGGACATGGATTTTATGTCTAAGTAGAACGAGTTGGACATGCTGAAGGCTGGGACATAGAAATTGGAAACACAGAAGTGGGCAAATCTGGACGTTCCAGTGGCCGGCACATGTAAATACCTGCATCCTAAAAGAGTCATGGTCGAGGGCATTTCGAGGCGTGGCCTGGGTAGAGCAAGGATGCAGACGCTTAAAGCGTATTTTGCATAGTGTCCTGGACATGTTGTGCACAGCAACCAGATGTGTCACCCTGGATGTGCTATAAAGCATGCATAAGTATGGGACTTTTCTGTCCATGCTGACCACGAATGTCATTGTGCTAGGAAGAAAGTGAAGGAAATAGAGAAGGAGAGTGTGAACATGAGAGAGAGAGGAGCCTGCCTGCCATTGCTGTCTGCATAGTGAACCTATGTGTCCCTGAACTGTATCCCGTTACTCCATCCCTGCTGACACAGCACTGATAGACACTTACCTGCCCTACACCTCTACCCCAGCCACAGGCAACTGCCTCTCTCCCATCCTTCTGCTTTGACCACTGGACCCTATAACCCCAGTGTATGCACAGATTTCCACCATCATTGCAAGTGCATGCAGAGTGGTAGTGGGCGTCATTGTGCATGTGTAGGAGCAGAGGAGGGTGTGTAAGTATCCTTTAGCTGAGCATCTCTGTGAGTGTGTCCATATTTGTCCTGATCAACACACACAACTGTGTGTTGGTGGTGGTAGCACAGGGTAGTCAACATTAGGGAGAGGGGCAAGCGGTGGTGGGCCCCCATGGGTGTTGATGCAGGGAGCAGACATGTATCAAGTGAATGGTTTGGTTCGCTGAGACCATTAAGGAGGAGCTGCAGATGGAAAGCAGGAGGGCGCGCATGGAGCATCCATACCATCTAGAGTGATCAAGAGACTAGTACATGAGCTGACAGGTGATCAGTGCCTGATGCAATTCTAGTTTGACAAAGCCACCATACTGTGCCTGTGCCAGGAGCTAGATCAAGACCTCAGTGCCAGCACACAGTGAGGCTGAGCCATACCAGTGTTTATAAAGGTCACCACAGTCCTTGCAGTTCTGGCATCAGGCAGCTTCCAGTCTGTGCTGGCAGCCACAGGAGGCATCAGTAAGTCATCTGTGTCGCTCCGTCTCATGCAATTCCTTGCTGCGTTCCTCCCCAGGACGGTGTCATACATATGCTTTCTGAGCACCATTGAGCCGCACCAAAAAAAAAAAAATCCTTCTATTGGGTAGCAGGCTTTCCCGTGGTACTTGGAGTCACTGACTGCACTCATGTGACTCTACGGCCCCCGCATGCCAAGGAAGCAATATACAGGAATTGCAGGTGCTATCATTTCATGAACATGCAGTGGTATGTAATGCTGAGGGTGAAATAACCAGTCTTCCACCATTTCCCAGGGTCATGCCATGATTCCTTTATCCTGTCGCAGTCAGGCATCCATGAGCACTTCAGCAGTGGTAAGAGCACAGGCAGCTGACTCCTAGGTAAGTATGATGCATCACATCATGGCCACAGCTAATGCCATGCTACAGGGGTTGGAAGCAAGCTTACCACAGAAAAAGCAGGGTGAGAGGCTCTGCAAGGGCAAAGTAATGACTGGGTGACAGTGATGTGCAGAAGCCTACACACTCTGATTGTGACCCTAACCCCCTTCATCTCTCATGCTACCCATTAATTTTATTTATTTATTTATTATTTATTTAACGTCTCTTCTATACCGCGCTATTGGCATCAGTGCGGTGTACATTTAACAGAACCATTAAGGAGCTGGCTATTGACCTCAATAGTCACCCCACACATGAGGCTGTGGAGCGCTACAATAGGGCACACAGGACAATGTGTGCCATCATGAGCACACATTTGGCCAGTCAAAAACAGGTTTCTGTTGCCTGGACAGACCAGGGAGCGAGCTGCTGTACAGTCCTCAAAAGGTCCTCCATATCTTCATGGTCTGCTGCATGCTACACAACCTGGCCAAGAGGAGAAGTCAGTCCATGCCACTGGAGAGCGCACCTGACAATGACAATGAGGACGGCCATGACAGCAGTGCCACATGGTGCACAAGGGGAGTGAGCAAGACAGAGACTAGTACGGAACCACTTTTGTTAAGATATACAGTATATTCTATTCATAAGTATCCCGGAATGCACACAGCATGATCCCCATGCTTGTCTCCCCACATCCATCCCCCCTTCCCCATTGCCAGATATCTCTCGAACCCTGAGTGTCTCCTAATGCCCGCCCCCCCCCCCCACATTCCCCCCAGCTGTCCCCAGAGGTGCACATCTGAGCCCTACAGCTCACAGGATACCACTTCAACTCCTTCACCATCAACACGCACTGCCCCAGATGGCTCAAGAGCTTCCCTGGAAACCAACCATCTGGGCAGTACTCCTGCTGCCTGCACCCACTCTGCCCATATGACATGTTGAATGGTCCTGAACCATAGCCGTACACCCCCACTTGTACAATTCTGAAATGCCAATGGTTATGCATGACAGTTGCCCATACCCTTGGCCAACCACATGCTCCACGGATCCTACTGCCTTGTCCCCTTGCAAGTGGCAGTGCCTCACTGCAGACCTGAGAGAGATCCACCATGGCACCGCTGGACTCAGATGAGCTTGAACTCTTCTCTTCTGAACATGATGCCTTCTCTGCAGTAGTTGAATGAAAATTTGGAAATCGCCTGGGGGTGCCAGTGCCAATGGGGGTGGGGGGTGGGGGGGATGCACCAAGGTTATTGCTTGTCATGATATAGCATGACTTCGGGTCCTTGGGCCAGATGCCATGCTGCCCAGCTGGGACATTGACGTGGTAGCCAGAAGTGATGTCGCTTGGGCGGGGGCATGCACCAGCTAGGTATGGTGGGACACCAGCATGCCAACATGTTCTACCAGAGTCTTCAGGGACCTGACATCTTCCAGTCTTTTCTTGGTGCGCGCATCACTCTTGTTTTTCTCCTGCAGCACTCTGAATATGCCCTTGTGGATGCTAGTGTGTGCCAGTCCAGCTTGAGGAACTCCTCATTCTGCCTCAATAGGTGCTACCTTCAGAGCAGAAGCCACTGTCTGCACCTGTTAGTGGGCTGACCCTCTGAGGCATATGCTGCATCTGGCTCATCACCGTTCTCCATTTCCTCTGTCTCTTGTTCCTGCAGGTTTGGCTCTGTTGGCTCACTCTCTGCCCTACCTGTCACGTCACCCATCTCCTCCAGCCAACATGCGGTGCCGGAACGCAAGCTGAGAAGGTGGAAAGCACAGTGGCACGCAGAAGAGCCTTTGTCTAAGCGGGAAACTAAGCACTTCTGGGGCCACGGACCAAGCCAATTTGGCAATAATACTGGCAAGGGCAGGTAGGAAGCATTTTGATACCACGCCATTTTGACTGCCAGACATCTCCTTATCAGTGAGTGAGAAAATAGAAGCTCCCTTCTCTTTTTTGCATGACAGATCATACAGGGCAGCAAAAGGGGATTTACACACATTCTTACAGTTGGAGCTCTATCTGGTGGTCGCAACTAGAACTGCATCTCATCATTTATTCTAGAAAAAGTGATCATATTCATGTGAAAGTAAGTATACCTCATCCCTTACACCCTCTGTGCTGCTTTATTGTGACAGTGGGGATATTTTTGTGAACATGGCTTCCAAAAATACATATGTTAATGCTCTCTCCAAGTTCTCACAGAAAGCTGATCCCCCCTGAGGCTGAGGTCCCTGCTAAGGACATAGCGTCTTCTCTGGTCAGATCTCTGCTTCTGATACATTGACAGCATTACCCGCCACTACAGCAGACCTTCTAAAAATTCTACAACAGCTTCATTCATTCCACTTAGATTTTTACAAGGTAATATCAGATCTCTGCTCTGATATGAAAGTATTGGATGACCGTGACTCAGAACAAAATAAATACTGGAGAACAAATTGATGCTACTGCCCTCTTCCAATCTCGAATCTAGAAGCTGGACCATCTAACCCGTGATCATAAAGAGCATCATGATGACCTTGAAAATAGGTAGTTCAGAAACAACATCCACATTACTGGCCTTTTAGAACTCCCGAGTGGTCAGGAGAACACTACATGGCTGGTGCAAGATCTCTTCTCTTTTTGCATCCCGGGGAGGCCCAACCCAATTAAGCTGGAGCGAGCACATCAGGATGGTGGGTCCTGCTCTGGAGGAGACACTAGACCCTATCCAATAATTGCATGTTTCTCCTACTTTAGAAACATAGAAATATGACGACAGAAAAAGACCACATTGCCTATCAAGTCTGTCCTTCCATATCAACAACTATAACAGTCCCCTTTTTTCTTTTAGAGATCCTCTGTGTTTGTCCCATACTTTTTTGAATTCAGATATTGTCCTCATCTCTACCACCTCCACTGGGAGACTATTCCACGGATCCACTACTCTTTCCGTAAAGAAATATTTCCGCATATCACTCCTGAATCTATCCCCCTTTACCCTCATCCCATGTCCCCTCATAGCAGAACTTGCTTTCAATTGAAAGAGGCTCTCTCCCTGAACATTTATGCCACAGAGGTATTTAAACATCTCAATCATATCACCTCTATCCCGCCTTTCCTCTAAGGTGTACATATTAAGATCCTTAAGTCTGTCCTCGTATGCTTTATAATGAAGACCACTAACCATTTTAGTAGCCACCATCTGTACTGACTCCTTCCTGTTTATATCCTTTTGAAGGTGCGGTCTCCAGAATTGCACACTATACTCCAAATGAGGTCGCACCAAAGACTTATACAGAGGCACTATCACCTCCTTTTTTCTGCTAGCCATTCCTCTCCATATGCACCCAAGCATCCTTCTAGCTTTTGCTGTCGCCTTTTCTACCTGTTTAGCTACTCAAGATCATCAGACACAACCACGCCTAAGTCCCGCTCTTCTTTAGTGGACAAAAGTACTTCACCCCCTATACTATATTGCTCCCTTGGATTGCTGCAGCCCAAATGCATGACCTTACATTTTTTAACATTAAATCCCGGCTGCCAGATTCTAGACTATTCTTCAAGCTTAGCTAGATCCCTCCTCATGTTATCTACACCTTCCTGGGTGTCTACTCTATTGCAGATTTTGGTATCATCCGCAAAGAGGCAAACCTTACCCGACAGCCCTTCCACTATATCACTAACAAAGATGTTAAAAAGAATCGGACCAAGGACAGATCCCTGGGGCACACCACTGGTAACATTCTTCTCCTCAGAGTGAGCTCCATTTACCTGTACTCTTTGTCGCCTCCCATCCAACCAATTTCTAACCCAAGCAGTAACTTTTGGGTCCATCCTGAGGGTTCTCAGTTTGTTTATAAGTCGCTTGTGAGGAACAGTGTCAAAGGCTTTACAGAATCTAAATACACCACATCTAGGGCTCTCCCTCGGTCCAACTCCCTGGTCACCCAGTCAAAGAAATCAATCAGATTTGTCTGATAAGACCTGCCTTTGGTGAATCCATGCTGCCTTGGATCCTGTAATCTGCTGGTCTCCAGAAACCTCACTATTTTCTCTTTCAGCAGTGTTTCCAATAATTTACTCACCACCTAAGTTAAACTAACCAGCCTGTAGTTTTCAATCACATCCTTACTTCCGCTTTTGTGTAAAGGCACCACATGTACCTCTCTCCAGTCCTTTGCACCACTCCCGACTCCAACGAGGCATTGAAAAGGTCAGTCAATGGAGCTGCTAGAACGTCCCCAAGTTCCCTCAGTATTCTAGGGTGTATCCCATCTGGTCCCATCGCTTTTTCTACTTTAAGCTGAGCTAGTTTCTCACAAACACAGTATTCTGAAAATTGTTCGAGATGTCCCTCGCTTCTGTTCCTGTTGTGGGTGTTTTCTGAGTTCCCGCTCCTGGTTCTTCATCTGTGAACACAACAAAAATATTTGTTAAGCAATTCCGCTTTATCCACATCAGCTTCTACACATTCCTCTCTTGAAGTCATTCTCTTGAAGAGTCTGCAAGGCAAACAGGTGATTTGCTTTCATGATCAGAAGATACAAATATACCAAGATCTGTCTCAATATACCATGGAGAGGAGATGAAATTTCAAACCCCTCACACAATTCTTACAAAGTAAATCCATTAAGCATAGGTAGGGGCTTCCTTTTGCCCTTCTCATCAAGTGGAACAACACAGGACATAGGATTTCAGAACTTTCTGCTTGTATGCACTTCCTGGACTCTTTTCATACTGAAGAGAGTCGGAGCTCACGCCCAAAACGTGCTGTACCAGATAGGGAATTATCTACGCCAAAATGATGAAAAGCTCCCAGATCGAGGAGGCAATCAGAAGCTTATGCTGATGATGCTCATCATAAATCTATGGACACCACTGCTCCTACTTGATAAATTCTGTATTGAAATATGTTAATTCTGTTTCGAATGGACTGTATTTTTCTCCTTCTTCTATTCCTTGTCTGCACAGATCGGCAGGTGTGCCTACTCTTGCCATCTTACTGGGCAGAGATAGATGGACCATACTGGTCTTTATCTGTCATCATTTACTATGTTATACAATATGAGTCTCCTCAATTCAAAGCCAGAGATTTTAGTTCAATTAATTCTTGTTGCCCTCTCTGAGGGATGTCCAAGAGGGCAGGTGTGCACAGAGCGGCAGGTGTGCCTACTCTTGCCATCTTACTGGGCAGACTAGATGGACCATACTGGTCTTTATCTGTCATCATTTACTATGTTATACAATATGAGTCTCCTCAATTCAAAGCCAGAGATTTTAGTTCAATTAATTCTTGTTGCCCTCTCTGAGGGATGTCCAAGAGGTATAAGTTCAAAGATAAGCAGTGATCTGGGGAGATGCGGGGTCCATAGGGTAGGCTCCCATTCTGAAGGGAAAGTAGCACTGTGTTAACATTTTCTTTTTGGAAGTAGTGACGTTGACACAGAACAGGGAGATACGTTATCTGTATAGGATCTTTGGAGAGGAGGGAAGGTGTGGCTTCACCCTCTTTTGACCCCCAACTTTGCTTAAGGTGTTTAAACCTCTTGTTTTTTTCATATTACACATTGACCACAAATGTTTCCATCCTTACGAATTAGGACTGAGGGGTTTAGGGATAGGAAGTGGGTGTTGGGGGGTAGGGAGGGGCAATGGGAAGTATGGAGAGAGTTGCTGGGGGATAGAGGTGGCTTTTCACCCTATCAAAGGTTTGGCCACACATGGTGTCACAGAGAGGTTGACTGATCGCCTCATCCTACTTGCTCGATGATTTAACTTTTGTCCTGGAATGTCAGAGGACTTCATAATCCAGTCAAGAGGAGATTGGTACTAGACCAAATATGTAGGACACAGGCTGAGTTGATCTTTCTTCAGGAGATGCATCTCACGTCCCAGGACCATATCTGATTTGTATCCCAAAGATTTCCGCACATATATGCTTCCAATTTCTCATCACATAAACGGGGAGTGCTCATCATGATCTCACAAAATTATCCTGTCCAGCTTTCTACACAATATAACAACCCCTGTGGGTGTTTTCTACTCTTAGTAGGCACTGCACACAAGACCCAAATTACATTGGTCAATCTCTATGTGCCGCCCCTCGAGATTGCACAAACACTTGCTGACCTATTGAAGGTGATCAAGTTGTACTCGCAAGGTAAAATCCGTATAGGGGGAGATTTCAATTGTGTTTTTTCAGATCTAGACAGAACAGGCAAGGGAAGCGCCCAATCTATGCAACCCCCTCAACTGGCGACTCCATGTGTGGACTTGGGTTTATGTGATACTTGGCAATGCTTCACCCAGGTGAGAGGGATTATACTTTCTTCTCCCCTGTTCATTGCTCGCAATCTTCTTTTGATCATTGCCTTGCTTCCCAGTCACTTTTACCATTGATATCGCAAGTGACTATCGGTAGTATGGGACCTTCAGATCTTTATCTTTATTAACTTTCTTAATATACCGCACCTTTGGAAACCAGCAGGGCGGTTTACAATGCATTCAAAAAACACATAGGGTTAGGCATGGCCAGGAAACGGAAAAGAACTACAATTCTTGATAGGACAGCAGCAAGCACACCAGACAGGAAGAAAAGGCAAAAGAAGGCAGAGAGAAGGACTAGTTGGGAGAACTGGGTGGGAGATCATAGGCAAGACAGAACAGATGTGTTTAAGGAGTGCCTTAAATTTGGGATAGGATGGTTCCAAACAGAGAGGAGGAGGGAGGGAGTTCCATAAGGATGGTGCCAGGAAGAAGAAGGCAGAATTACGGGTGCGCTCCAGAAAGGCACGTGCAGGGGAAGGAAGCTCAAGACAATTGATGAGGATAGATCGAATACTGCGAGGCACTGAACGAAACTGCAGTGAGTCAGCCAGGTAATGCGTGTGAATTGCTCTGTGAGTCAGATCACGCTGCCCTATCCTTAGAGTGGTGTGTGACAGCTGAAGAAAGGCCCCACGCTCACGGATGCTACTCCATTATCTATTTAAAAACGTGATCTTCTTGGATGCCATTAAAGCTGGATGGAAGGACTACCTTGACTATAATGACATGGCGGAAATTTCTGTTTTTACCCAATGGGAAGCTGGGAAAGCTGTCCTGCGAGGCCAACTGATATCACTGGTGACAGCATTTAAAACAACAACAACTGGTTAAGCAGCTGGCTTTATCTACGAAGATAGAAAGATTAGAACTGGCCCATTGGAAAGGGGGATGACTGTTGGTGTGGCGTAGACTGGTCAGGCTTAGGGGCAAACTTGCAACTTAGGAAACAGAAAATATAGCATCTCTATTACAGCACACACGTCAAACATATTACGAGCATGGCAATAATGCCAATTGCTTACCTTTATGGCAATTAAAGCGTCGCCGTCAGAAACATAGAATTGCTACATTATCCTCCTCACAAGATTCTCTGACACAGAAATCAGAAGATATGGCAAAATTGTTTGCAAACTTTTATGCAGACTTTTACTCATCTCAATTGCTGGCGGATGATTCGACCATGTTTTGGTGGTTAGCGGAGGAGGAACTTCCCTGTCTTGCTTCAGAGGCATGAGATACACTATCCGAAGTACTGTTGGAGATTCGCACGTTAAAAACTGTTAAATCAGCTGGACCGGATATGTTTCCGGCTGAGCTTTATAAAACGCTTCCAGACCTCTTTGCTCCTGTCCTGGTACAAGTCTCTAACGTGATCTTGTCTCAACATAAACTCCCTGACTCCTTTTATCATGCCACGATTACTGTGATCACGAAGGAGGGTAAAGACTTCCTATTATGCAGCAGCTATCGCCCAATATCGCTATGAAATCTTGACTATAAGATCTTAAAGATATTATACCACCTTGATTCCTGTATACATGACATCATACATATGGATCAAACAGGTTTCATATGTCACCGATATGGATTCAAGAACATCCGACATTTAGCTAATATCCACTGGTCAACAAATTTTTACAAAAGTCATGTTACTGAAATAAAAATAGTCATTTCTTATCAATTTTTATATGCTGAACACGAATATGACAGTGAAATTGCAAAGTTGGCTCTAGTTTTTTTGTAATCTACAAGAATTAATGTTTACATCACGAAATGCATGTCAATAGTAAATATAATAGGCCTTCGGTTAATATCTGTAAAAAAACAAGTCACAGACTACTTCTTAGATTTTTTCGCCTGTCTCTTGTAAAGCTGTTTGGTAGCTTCACTGGGGAGTGTCCAGCAGTAGTCAGCCAGCATTGTAGTGGACCATTGTCCCTGGTATCTTTGCTCCATCGTTGCGATATCCTGGTGAAAACGTTCGCCATCACTAACCATACCACAGTTGTCAGGAAAGAAATCGAGATGGGAATCAAGGAACTGGATCTTTTCAGACATATTGCAGCCAAGTTTCTGATACTGCATCAGCATGTCTTCTACTAGTTCCTTGCAGTTTTCTGCCCTAACATTCCCGAGAAAGTTTGTTGACACTAGGGGAAAAGCATTCCATGCTTGTTTCGCATCACCCTGCAGCAAGTTGTTGAACCAGTCATCTTTGAAGAGCTCTCGAATCTGAGGACCCACAAACTCCCTCTTTAATCTTTGCTTCGCTGAGTCGAGGGAATTTTTCACTCAGGTATCAGAAAGCTGGCGAAGTGCGGTCCATGGCTTTCACAAAGTTTTTCATCAAACCTAGTTTGATGTTAAGGGGTGGTAGCAGGATTTTGTGAGCCTCAACCAGAACTGCGTGCTGGATATTTCTCTCTCCATCTGTTACATTTTGTCTGCGATTCCATTCCTTTCGCAAGTAGTGCCAATCCCTTGCTTGGCTATCCCATTCACATAAGAAACACATGTATTTTATATATCTCTGCTGCAGTCCCATTAAAAGGGCAACTACCTTCAAGTCACCACAGAGGTGCCAGCTGTACTTGTTATAGTTAATGGAAGTCAGTAGGTGCTTTAAGTTATCGTATGTCTCTTTCATGTGGACGGCATGCGCTACTGGAATAGATGGAAGACGGTTTCCATTGTTCAAAAGTACAGCCTTCAGACTCAGTTTCGAAGAGTCTATAAATAGTCTCCAGTCTTGTGGGTCATGAGTGATTTTTAAGGCATTCATGAGGCTTTCAATATCGGAACAGAATACCAGATTACTTTCCTTTCCGACTGTGTATAGTACACAGCTGACATCAGATGTCTTCAGCAGCTGTTTGGCAGTTGTATTGCATTGCATCAGAAAATGATGCAATCAACTCTGGATGATGTGTGCATGCTGGTATTATGCAATGTGATGCAATATTACATCATTCAAGGCTTATTTGGGATGTTGTTGATGTCCTACTGGATAAATTTACACGGTGAAACGTCAAAAATGAACTACATGCAATATCTTCAAAACGAGAGCCAATAAAAATTTTTTTAATGTTATATTCATGTTCAGCTCACCAAGATACTACAGATTAGGGCCTTTTAAAGTCAGTAACAATTTCAATGTTGACCAGTGTATCCTGCTCAGGCTGAAGCATGTTCCTGGAGACTTTGTGATCCTTTCTCTTGATGCTGAAAAGGCCTTTGACAAAGTTGAATGGAAATATTTACTGACGGTTCATGAGCTCTTTGGTTTTAGTCCTGGTTTCCGTTGCTGGATTGACGCGATGTACGCTGCCTCCAAAGCATCAGTTTTGGTAAATAGTTTTCTTTCCCCATCTTTTGAGCTAGGCAGGGGCACAAGGCAAGGATGTCAGCTCTCCCCACTTTTGTTTGGGATGGCGATTGAACCCTTGGTGGCACATTTGTGGAAGAAGGCCTCACAAATCGGAATCTAATTGGGGGGTCTTATCATACTGTTTCGCTCTATGTGGATGATATTCTTATCTTCCTGTGAAATCCGAGTGTGTCTTTACCTATAATTGGGGACATTCTACAAGTGCTCTCATCAGTCTCAGGGTTCTCGATTAACAAACAGAAGTTGACGCTCTTATTCTGCTTTTTGGCTACTAATAGGCATAGCCCTCTATCTTTGAATGATTTTTTGATAGTTATGCAATTCCAGTATTTAAGAATTATGATCCCCAGGACATATCGAAGCTATATGCATTTAACTATACAGCTCTTTTAAGTCTTTTAATCAAGGATATTGTTTTCTGGCAGACGTTATCAATCTCTTCGTTAGGACGTATTAACACAATTAAAATATTACTTCTGCCTAAGTTGCTCTTCTTCTTTATGCAGTTACCAATTTGGGTCCTGGGTTCCTTTTTTCATGAGCTGTGACGTCTCCTAACGAGGTTCAGATGGCAGGGTCATTGGCCATGACTAAGATGGTCCGCAGTGGTTCATCCTCGTGGATCCGGAGATATGGGTTTACCAGATATGGAGCTCTACTACTGTTGCTCTCATGCCCTATATCATGGGATGGTAAACCCAAATGCTGCTTGTGTAACACTAGAGGTGGAATGGATATACCAGATACCACCGAGAGCTATACCATTTGTGCATGCCCCAGATGACCAGCAAAGAGTTTTTCCCATATTTTTTAGACCAATTTTGAGGGGGTGAACTTCCCTGTACTGTTACTTTCAGATGTCACTGCAATACACACCATATACAGTACTGGCTGCATTCCCATTTTATTAAAATATTGGATCCTGAGCTTTGGTGTCCAGAGGTTTAATTCGCTTAGTAGATCTTTTGGATGGGCAAGCTCTGGTTGACAAGATGTGTTTTGAACAGCTGACACATTTCAGGCCCTCTCCTTATCAGAATCTTCAGTTACATCATTGCCTTTGGACCTCAAGGTGTGCGCAGGATTGTGGGCACACCTCGCGACTGTGGGAAAAAGTATTGTTTGATTCCCGTGTTTTACTCCTTATTTATTTATTTAACATTTCTTCTATACCGCGCTCTTTTCCATCAGTGCAGTTTACAGATAACAAAATGACTCAATGACAGCGAAGGCAATCAGAGTTTACATAAAACAGGGGAAAACAACATGGAATGAACTGGGGAAACTATGTACAATTTGCATATTACCATTTTAATCGTTCCTTTCCTGGCCAGGCTCTAGAGAGCTATAGCTGCAGATTCTCCTATGGGATTCCAGATACCAAATCATGAAACTCGATGGAACTCTGATCTTCCAGCCCAGAACAAAGACTTCTGGACAGAAATATACCATTACGTGAGCACATGCTCTCTCTCCTTAGTTAATACCCAGTTACAGATTCTCTTTCGTATGTCCGTTGTACGTGTGGACATCTTCAGATGGGGACACATGGATGACTTCTTATGCTGGCACATGTGGTGGTCCTGTCCTAAGATTGAAGAGTTTTTGGTGCTCAGTGCATAATCGTATATCACAGATGGTTGACATCTGCTTTCCCTTCTGCGTAGAATCCTGTGTTTTGGATTATCGGTCTCCAGACTCACTCCCATCAGATCACCATCATATTAACTGCTTACTGCTAGCCGCCCATTTGGTTGTAAGCAGATATTGGAAGAGATCATATGCGCCTTCTCTTGATGAATGAATGGTTAAGGTATGGTATCTCTTCCATATGGAGAAGCGCACAGCTGATCTGCGTAGAACTCTTGAGAAGGTGAGGAAACTTTGGTCTCCTCCTCTCCCACTAGATGTTTGACCCTCTCTGTGGTGCTGGGCTGTGGTGGCTTCTCGAATATGGCTATATATAACTGCCTCCTATGAGCTCCTAACAAAACTTGCTACTGGTGTTTCTTCTACCCCCACTACCACTTTATTAGTAGGTCTTCTCTGCAAGAAGAGGGGGGAGGGTAGAGAGGAGGAGAGGGGGAAAGAGGGAGTGGGGAGGGAGAAGGGAGGTAGGAGGTGGGTGCTGAATAATGGGTGAGTTTCCAAGGCAAGGAAGGTGGGTTGTGTCAAAAGAGGAACAGACAGGGCTGAGCATTCTTCATGATCTTTGTCTTAGAGGGAGGGGATCGTCCAGCTCACCTATATGAATATAGCATTATCATAACATTTTCTATTTAGATATTTTTAAGTCTATTGGGGAGGATATGTATACCTCTACCTTATAACAATGGATAAGTGATGTTGACATTTTTATTTGGATTGAGGGGAGCTGCATCTATGGTTGTACTGCCTGTGAAATGCCTGTAACTATTCTTGACGTTTCAAGTTTCTACATACTACCCTGTCTGTATTTGACGGAAATGAAGACTCTTTGTTTTTTGCTCTTGACCTTAATAAAATGCCTGTCCCCTTCCTCCTCCCACAATCTTCCACTGTCACTCCTATCGTCCTCCCCTCCCTCCTCTCATCACTCCCCCCTCACACCTCATCCCTCTCTACTCGGGATGCCTTTGAATATTGCCTTCTATTGGCCATTGTTCTCTGGTCACATAGGCAAGGGTAACCATCTCTCCACGTGGGTCCAGTGGGATGACTCACCCAGCGTCTCCTCTTCCTCCTCTCACAAGGTGTCAATTACAAGCCTTTCACTGGCACTACTTGGTTCCCCCATGGCTTGCCCTTCTTACCGCTGCCCTTTGGCCTCCTCTCCTATGGGTGCTACAGGGCCCTCTGCCACTGTTTGCTCCTGTGCCGGGGTACCTAGACACCCAGGAAGAAGTAGATAACATGAGGAGGGATCTAGCTAAGCTTGCAGAATGGTTGAGAATTTGGCAGCTGAGATTTAACACCAAAAAATGCAGGACCATGCATCTAGACTGGAAGGAAGCAGTACAGTTAAGGGATGAAGTAATTCTGTCCACAAAATAAGAGCAGGACATGGACGTGATTGTTTTTGATGATCTTAAATTGGCTAAACAGGTAGAAAAGGCAATAGCAAAAGCCAAAAGGATGTTTGGATGCATAGGGAGAGGTATAGCCAGAAGAAAAAATGAGGTGATAGTGCCTCTGTATAAGTCTTTGGTGCAACCTCATTTGGAGTATTCTGTGCAATTCTGGAGAGCGCACCTTCAAAAGGATATAAACAGGTTGGAGTAAGTGGAGAGGATGGCTACCAAAATGGTCAGTGGTCCTCGTTATAAAGCATATGGGAACAGATTTAAAGATCTTAATATGTATACTTTAGAGGAAAGGCAGGATAGAGGAGATATGATAGAGACATTTAAATACCACCATGGCATAAATGTACAGGAAGAGAGCCTTTTTCAATTGAAAGCAAGCTCTGAAACAAGCAGACATAAGATGAGGGTGATAGGGAATAGACAGGAGAAATATCTGGATATTTCTTTCTGGAAAGAATGGTAGATGCATGGAATAATCTCCCAGTGGAAGCAGTCGGGATGAGAACAGTATATGAATTCAAGAAAGCATGGAACAAAAACAGAAGATCTCAAAAGAATAAAAAGGGACTATAGTATTTTATATGGAAGGGCAGACTAGATGGGCCATATGGCCGTTTTCTGCCATCACATTTCTATGTTTCTCTCTGCTCTTGAAAAGTTCAGGAGCCTCCCAGCAACGTAGCTGTATGTGCCGACGTATTGTCGCTGCCATCGGGGGGGGGGGGGGGGGGGGGCGGGGAGAGGGGAAGGCAGCAAAGAGCAGCAGCAGCAGTCAAAGCAAACAATAGATCCTGACAGCCAGAACAGGCACACATATATATACAAAGTAAAGTTTAATATTAAAATCCAATCAAGCATTTTGGAAGAGTGATGTTCAGATGATTGTGATTGTTGAGTTTATCAAAATCTTTGGGGGGGGGGGGCATGAGGTTGGAAGTTTGCCTAGGGTGTGTACTACATCGTACCAGCCTCGGGGTTGACCCTGTATTTATGGAATAGTGAGCGACTAAAGTAAAGGTTTATCTAAGCCTGTATGTCACTGAAAATATGTGATTTATAAGCACAGATGGAGGTAAGTTTATGTAGCTCCTTATAAAATTCCTCACTAAGTGACTGACTAAACACATGGCCATGTGATATCTTTCCACGTTCTCCAGTAATTAAATTTTCTGGTTCGCTGTACTGCAATGTAAATGATTTTCTTTCCTAAATAAGGCTTCTACAGTAGCATTATACTTGTTGATAATGAGTAGTGCTATATTTGCCACATAGATCTTTTGACTGTCAATTATAACATACAGTAATTTATTAAACTGATTTCATGAACTCCCATGAACATACCATTATTACCACACCATAAACTGGAATTCAGATTGCTAGTAGAAGAGTATGGAAGCAGAACGTGGAGAAAATGCTAGCTCCATTGTTCAATAAACCTATTTCTTAAAATAACAGGCAAAGAAAGGGAATGAGAGGAACTGAAGGGATCCACAAGTTAGACGCAAGCAACAAAATTCTTATAGTAAACATATTCACATTCTTACCAAGGACAGCCTTGGTTGCTTCTTCCTCAAGTCCTCTGTCTCGTCTGTATCCCAATCCTGGCCCTGGAAGACCTGCTGATTCTCTCTTTAGAGATTTCTTATAGTTTTCCAGGCTTACAAGATGTGAGCTTACTATAATTGCTACAATTTCTCTTTAATAGTGTAAAGGGCTGGGATTTCCTTTTGCAGTGCACAGAGAAGGAAAAGGAAGTGTCTGATGACTGCATATCTCACTTACAGTAAACAGTTGATTATTCTTGTAGTTTACAGTTGTGGTCAACATTATTTGCCCCTTTGCATTTTAGGTATGTTATGTATAATATCTTGAGAAATATTTATTTTGCTATATTTATATACTGCCTTTCACCAGGTCAAGGTGGTTTACATGGAACAAATGCAAGATATATTATAACTGTGACATCAAAGCTATATACAGCATGCAATTATAAACCAATAGGGCTCTTAACTATATATATATCTGTTTATGCAACTTAGACGTAGTCATTTCTGAGAAAAATACAAAATATGACCTGGACAGTATTAATGGCACCCTTCACTAATATTTGGTTGCACAACCCTTGGCAGTGATGACAGCCTCCAAACATTTCTTGTAGTCATCTATAAGTTTCGTACATCTGTCGGCTGCTAGTTTCTCCCACTCTTCAACTGTGATTTGTTTCAGCTCAAGAATGTTTCCAGGATTCCTTTTACAAATGGCAGATTTCAGCTCTTTCCAAATAACAATAACAGCAGCTATGAATGCCAATCAAACATTTTCCATCTGAATGAAAATTGAACACAGTTAAGGACAACTATCCAGAGGGTTGCCACGGGCCCACACCAATTGGCCGGCACTTAACAGATAATGGTAGATAAAGTCCTGTATGCTCCATCTAGTTTGCCCAGTGAGGTGATGAGGGTTGTACCTGCCGCACTGTGCAGGTTATTCTCTCTGTGCCTTTGTTTAGGCTGGTCTTAATCTGCCGTCATATACTATGTTACTATATGTTACTATGTTACTCACCACTCCATTCATGTTACCCCTCTCTCTTTTTTGAAGTCTAAAAGTAACTTAAGTTTTCTTTGATTTCTCTTACTATAAAGGGGTCCTCTGTGCCTGTCCTATGCCTTTTTGCATTGTGTCACTGTTTTTGCCCTCACCACCTCCACGGGGAGGGCATTCCAGGTATCCATCACCCTACTCACAAAAAAGTATTTTCTGATGTTTCTTTTGAGTTTACTTCATTGCAGCTTCAATTTATGTCTTCTAGTTCTACAGCTTCTTTGTCTTTGAGAAAAGTTATGTTGTTCATTAATACTCTATAAGATGCCCATTCAGTTCTTGGCATCTCCCGCCTGTCTGTGCGCCCAGAATTTGGACATGTCCCGGATACACCCGATTTTGATCCCACGAAGGCTAGATGTGCCCATGGGATCAGAATCAGGTGTAACCAGCTGGACGTGCAAGCCGTGCCCCAATTCTGGGCACCTGGATGTCCAGCCCACTATACAGCTAGCTCAGCCAGGTTCCTGCATGGAGCGGTGGCATCCTGTTGCCATGGCACCGCGGCTCCATGCAGGAGCCAAAGATCCCCAGCAGCCCTGAGACGTTCCTTTCCCTGCCGCCAAACCCCAAATCAGGCCCTTCTTTGCCTGGGTCAAGCTGCAGGGAACTCCCTGCACCACCTCATCTTCCTTTCCGGGCCTGGATTTTCCATCCTCCGCTGGAGTCCTGGGGGGACTTATTCCACCTTCGTGGGCCAGCCTCAGAATCAGCCCTGCATGTCCGGGGTCAGGTTCCCACCCATGCTTCTCCTCCAGCCAATCCCCTCCCGCCCACAAACAGAGCTCCCCGTACAACTTACCTATATGTGCTGACTTCCGGACCAGCAACCCGGTGTTTAGCAGGTCTGGACATCCGGATCAGATGTCCAGCCCTGCTAAACATGGGTCAGAATAGACCCCTAAGTGTTTAAATGTTGTCACAGCCCCTCCTAGTGGCAGTGTGCCAAAGGGTCAGGGTGGACATTTTAATTTTGTTGAAGAAAGAAAAACTTTTAGACCAAGTGCATTCTGGTCCTTGTAGTGCCTCTTCACAAAGAAAATAGATGTGTGAGCCTTGAGCAGGGTGAAACAAAAAGGTTTTTATTCCCTTGTTACACAAAAGGTTGTTCAGGAAACAAAGTAGAATTACCTTACTTCAGGTTTAGTGCCAAGAATATTTACAAAAGGTCAGCAACTGTTACAAATGCTTCACAGTTCTCTGTATCCAAGCAAGTTTCTCAAACAGCAAGAAAAACAAAACAAAACTTCTTCCTTCAGTTTTAACAAAAGCAAAAGGTACTTTAAAACATGTGCTGCTGTTATATCTCGGTAAGAGATTCCAGGCTCTCGGTAATACACAGAGAACAGTCCATTGGTTCAAGCATCAACGGTTCTGGTTCTGCAAACTCAATTTGCATGGGTTCTAGCTCACTCGTGGTGTCTTCTAATCCTGAGCTTTCCTAGGGTTGCCAACCGACCGGTTTTCAGCCGGCCTGGCCGGTTTTTCCATGGCCAAGCCGGCTGCCGGCACAGATGTAAAACCGACCATTGAAAAGCCGTTTTTTTGCTCTGGCCACAAGATCGGGAGCGGCCAGAGCAAAACACCGGCTTTTGTGCCGAAGTCCGCGGTGCGAACGCGATTCCCCATAGCAGTGCAGCTGCTGCTTCTGCTTTGTACAGAGCAGCGGCTGCAATACACTTACATTGAAAACTAAAGATAAACTGTGTGAGGAGCCCTCCGGTCATCGCAGAGCCCGAGGAAGCGATGTCTTGGGGGCGGGCTCCTCACAGGTTGTCTTTCCTTTTCAAATTAACTTTAGCTGCAATAAAGTTAATTTGAAAAGGAAAGACAACCTGTGAGGAGCCCGCCCCCAAGACATCACTTCCTCGGGCTCTGCGATGACCGGAGGGCTCCTTACACAGTTTGTCTTTACTTTTCAAAGTAAGTGTATTGCAGCCGCTGCTCTGTACAAAGCAGAAGCAGTGGCTTGGGCAGGGGGGGGGGTGGTGTGAGTGAACCAGCGGGGGGGGGGGGGGGGTGGTGTGAGTGAACCAGCAGGGGGGGGGGTGGTGTGAGTGAACCAGCAGGGGAGGGGGGTGATGGTGTGAGTGAACCAGCAAAGGGGGGGGGGGTGGTGTGAGTGAACCAGCAGTGGAGGAGGGGGTGGTGTGAGTGAACCAGCAGGAGGGGGGGTTGGTGTGAGTGAACCAGCAGGGGAGGGGGTGAGTGAGTGACCCAGCAGGAGGGGTGAGTAAGTGACAGGGGGGTGGGTGAGTGAACCAGCAGTGGAGGGGGGGGGGGTGGTGTGAGTGAACCAGCAGTGGAGGGGGGAGGGTGGTGTGAGTGAACCAGCAGGGGAGGGGGGTTGGTGTGAACCAGCAGGGGAGGGGTGAGTGAGTGACAGGGGGTGGGTGAGTGAACCAGCAGGGAGGGGAGGGGAGGGGTGGTGTGAGTGAACCAGCAGGGGAGGGGGGTGAGTGAGTGAACCAGCAGGGGAGGGGGGTGAGTGAGTCAGCAGGGGGGGGTGAGTGAGTGAACCAGCAGGGGAGGGGGGTGAGTGAGCCAGCAGGGGGGGGGGTGAGTGAGTGAACCAGCACTGAGGGGAGGGGGGGGTGAGAACCAGCACTGAGGGGGGGGTGTGAGTGAATCCTTGGTAATTTTTGTGGGTGGGGCTGGGGGCGGGGCAGGGCTGGGGCTGGGGGCGGAGAATGGGTGGAGCATGGCGAGCCACAGGTGTCGGGTTTTTCTCAGTGAAAAAGTTGGCAACCCTAAGCTTTCCCTGGTTAACACAGGTTGCAGTTCAGTATTTCTTTCCCCCACTTTCCAGCCTTGCTGGCCTGGTTTAGCAAATAACCTTTAGGGCTTTTCCCTCTACCTCTCTGTACAGGGTTGCAAAACTTCCTCCAGCTTTGTTTCTTCTCAGAATGGCTTTTTAGGTTATCAGCCTTCCTAGGACCTGGCATCCATTTAATAAATGAAGTAGCACTGTACCTTGGATCTCTGTAGCGTTTGCTGCTGGTGTTCTCTCCACCAGAGACTCTCCCTTTGTCACCGTCTTCCTTGAAGACTGGCTTCTAGAGCTTTCTAAGCTGAGCTTGTTCTCCCTGGAACTTAGCTCTGCTTTTCCATGTATCCAAGCTTCTCTGCCTTGCAGTGTATGAGGTTCCTTCCTCAGGTCCTTCCTTCAAAGATCCTTTCTCTCTCTCTCTCAAAGGTCCTCCCTCGAGTTCCTTCTCAGATCCTCTCTCAAGTTCCCCCTTAGATCCTCTCTGTCTGCTTCCTTGTGAGCACTGCTTAAAAAGGCGTTCTCCAACTGAGTTTCCTGGCTTTCTACCCAGGTGCCTTTGATTAGATACTGCATTGCTACAACCTGGGTGTGTCAACTTAACTTCTGCAGCCTTGTGCCTGCTCCCTCTAGCTGCACTTCTAGGTAATTGCACCCTCTGTAACTCAGTTGCTTCATAAGAAAGAGAGTTTTTTTCTACATCCATCACTTCAATGGCTTCAGCTCCATCAGAATGTATATATCCTATCTCCCCTGTCCCTCCTCTCTTCCAGAGTATGCATATTTCGGGCTTCAAGTTTCTCTCATACATCTTCTGGCACAGCCCCATATCATTTTGATTGCCTTCTTCTGAATCATTAAGTTTTTTATAGCCTTTCTGAGGTGTGGTCTCCAAAACTGAAGACAATACTCCAAGTAAAGCCTCACCATTATTTGTGTTGCATGCACTTAGTTTTCTTTTCTATTGGTTGCCTGTGACTGTGCTCATTTATTGTTTTTGTAGGTCTGTCAGTCATATTCAAGGTCCCACCCTCCCGGGACTGACGTGGTCGCATTCAGGCGGTCTCATTGAACAAGGTATCCAGGATACTCTTTATATCTACACATGCAGTGGTATTCAGCACCGAAGGAGCGCGCCCAAGGAGCAGATCATGCTCCTTGGGTGAGCTCCTTGTGGTGACTCTAGGGACATTTCAAAATATTTGTCCCCTGTCTTGGCACGCTCTGCTATACATGAGCCTTCAAAATTTGGTAAGGAATCTAATTATATGGGTGCAGATCTCTCCGCCTTTCTGTTAGTATCTCTAATGGCGGCCATTCCTTTAATACATGGGCATCGTCTGTTGAGACCTAGTCCCTATATACCACCCTGGGATGCCTGCTGTCCCTCAAATCTTATATACAGTCCTACAACTCCATCAGGCCATGGTCTGGCATCACTTTCTAGTACTAGGATTCTCTCTTTGGTATTATTAAATTGCTGCTTGTTGCAAACCAAAAGTCTTGTTATTCAGGACTTTGTTGAAAGCCGCTCTTCGGATGTTTTATTCATTACTGAAACCTGGTTGAAGGAGAGGGAGGAAACACTCCTCCACTGGTGTCACCCCACTGGTTATGTGGCTTTCTCCACTGTTCGGTTTGGCCGCACTGGGGGAGAGGTTGTGGCCCTTTTCCGTTCTGGTATTCCACTCTCTGAGGTTTCTTCCCCTGTCTTGACATATCCCGAGCCTGTCTTGCTCTGTCTTGATGGCTCCCCTCCTTACTATCTTCTTCTCGTTTATGTCCCCCTTTCTCTTCGCTCTTATTTTTGTGACTCACTTTTGCACACTCTCTCTGAAGCCTCTCTGCTTTTTCCTCATCTGATTGTGATAGACGACTTCAATATTCATTATGATGCCCCCAGATCCAGAGACAATACCCTTATTCATCTTATATCTGATCTATCTTTTCTGCAACATCTCTCTTTCCCTACACATTCTGCTGGACACACTTTAGACCTTCTTTTGACTTCCCCAGGGGTATCTAATTCTATATTTGCTTTTATCTGTTGCCCAGTCCCCTGGTCGGATCACTATGCCATTTTCTTCCAGGCTCATTATTTTTCTACAGCCTCTGCTTTAGTTGTTTGTTTGGTCCCAG
The DNA here is from genome assembly GCA_033557465.1 of Ichthyophis bannanicus. NCBI lineage: Eukaryota > Metazoa > Chordata > Amphibia > Gymnophiona > Ichthyophiidae > Ichthyophis > Ichthyophis bannanicus. The sequence goes on from CM066043.1 coordinate 118,085,646, forward strand.
TAAGTTTCACCAAAATATGTCATCTTCTACTTTATAGCTTGTTTTCTGTCAGCAGACAATATTTTCCCTTCTGACTTTTCTGTCCTCCCTGTAGAGGCCCAAGCAGAGCTCTGGCATTCTGTTCTGTCTTCTACTCTAGAATATATTGCTCCCTTTTGTCCCATCCACCATCCATCATGCCACAAACATCCTTGGTACTATCAAGGGCTTCGCCTCACGTGACATCAACTTCACTGTGCTGAATGGTTTTGGAGGAAGCATCAGTCATCGTCATCTCTTCATTGCTACAAAGAGCTATAAACTTTGTTGATCTGAAGTCCATTTGGCTAAGGAGGATTACTATTCTCAGCAAATAGCTACTGCCGCTAATTCCACCCATAAATTTTATATTGTCTAGAACTCCCTAACCATACTCTACACAATCTCTCAGGATTCTTATCAGGTTTCTCTACATCTCCTTCAGCTCTTGCTGCCTTCTTCGTTGATAAAGTGCAAACTCTCTGGGCTCACTTTCCTAACTACCCTCTATCTGCCGATCAGGCATCCAGCACAGGGAATGGGCCTAACTTTAGCCAATAAGGGTTAACTGGCCAGTGGCTCATTATCACCACTGACTGGCTAACACCCGCTCCACTGCTTGATGCCCTGATTCAAACTGGGTAGCCGCTAAACATTTTTGATTATGTTTTACTCTCACAAACCATCTCTCTGAAAATAGACCACACAGTATGCTGAGTGTTTACTTTTCCCCACATTTGGGGGAGTGTTCCTGGGGGTGGACTTAGAGAGGGGATTGAAACAATGGTGCTTGTTTACTAAAGTGCGCTAGATTTTTGTAGGTATCGTGCTTTTAGGGTAGATAGACACATGGTACAAACAAATGTCAAGGCTACCTATTGAGGGTGTGTTCAGCGTGCCTCCAGCAGATGCTACACTGATTCAGACTCAAACATGCACCAGCAGCAGCATGGATGCACTTAATGCCACTCGTTTTGGAGATGTTAAGTGCAGCCATGCTAACTGCAAAATTGCTGATGAACACGTGTTGTCAACCCCTGTGCTAATCACATTATGCAGAAACATCTGCACTGTGCCCCTATCATGTCCATTTCCTCTCTGTCACACCCTAAGGAGATAGTGCACAGGCCATTAGCACGCGCTTAAGCCTGCAGCTTAGTAAACATGCCCCAGTGAGTAACTTTTATTATTATACTGGAAATACAAAAGATCTGAACAACAAATAGTCAAACATATAACCTTGTTTGAAGGAAGTACAGTCACTTGTTATCCTTAATATCTGTCATATCTGGCCCACTCAAGGGGAACCCCAGGGACCAGGGATGTACACCTTCACCTACAACAGATCTTTTCCCTTTGGCTTGAGCCCTTTCCCCTTTGTTTCTTGTTGTCGTTCTTGTTAAGTGCTGTCGAGTCGGTGTTGACTAATGGCAGCCCTTTGGTCCTAAATTGTGTTCGGTCACAAATCAGGCGGCTCATTGTTGACAGAGTGGTACCCATAGCTGCAGTTATTATAGCAATCTATCTCATTACTGGGCTTCCTCTTTTGCATTGACCATCAACCTTGCCAAGCATGATTTATTTATTTATTTATATTCTCTTATATACCGCGCTATTTGGCATCAGTGCGGTTTACATTGAACAAACTGAAATTACACTGAACAGGGCATTATAACTTGGAGATAACTATTTTACAGGGAACATGGGCTATGGAGGGTTAAGTGGCTTGCCCAAGACCACAAGGAGCACCTGTGGGACTAGAAACCCCAGTCCTTCCGGCCCAAGGATGTCTTTCTCTAATGATCTCTCTAATGATCTCTCTCTTCGCATGATGTGTCCAAAGTATGAAAGTTAAAATCTTGTCATCTGAGCTTCTAAAGAAAACTTAGGTTTGACCTCCTCTAGTATGGACTGGTTTGTTTTTCAGTCAGTATATTCAGTATTCTTTGCCAGCACCATATTTCAAAGGCATTGACTTTCTTCCTATCTTTTTCACTGTCCAACTTTCGCATCCATAAGATGTTATTGAAAATACCATGGCTTTGGACAAGTCAAATCTTTGTATGGAGAGAGACATCTCTGCTCTTGAGAATCTTGTCTAGGTCCTTCATAGCCATTCTTAGGAGAAGCTAAACAGTCATTTCGTATCTAATTTGAGTTACTGGCCTTCAATTCAAGAAATCTCAGAAATGTGGATTGTTCTGTTTGATGTAAGATCTGCTGTTATAAAATGACAACATTTTTATTTATTTATTATTTCTTTTATTTATTTCTTTTCTCTTATATACCGCGCTATTCTGCATCAGTGCAGTTTACATTGAACAAACTGAAATTACATTGAACAGGGCATTATAACTTGGAGATAACTATTTTACAGGGAACATTTGCCAATGATCTTTAATTACATGCTTTAACAATAACCTTCATAACTGTACCACTGACTCTATATTCCACTACAGTGCCTTCTTTGTTCCCTTGCATTTGTTAGCTCTGGCTTTTCCTTTTCATAACCTTTTGTCTCAAGTATGCAATTATAGTTCAGTGGTTATATAATGTTTTTGTCTGCAATATCCTGAAATCTGCTGCAGCCCTCACATGGTAGATTACCATGTTTGGAAGATGTGTTCCAGGAATATTGTCTTGGTTTGGGTAACTTAACTGGAACTCAAGTATTTTGTTCTTCCTATTGGCAAAATAACAAATGTTGCAACACCAAGCGAAAGACTAAAATATAATCCCTTTGTTTTACCTCTTTTCTCAACTAATTGAACTTCAGTTGGATGAGACTTTTAAAAAGTTTTTGAATAACAAAATATAAACTGGTATCGCATGTTTTAAATCTTTGGTCACATCGTGGTATTGTTTTCTTTCATGTTATCCTTCCCTTTTCCCTAAGATGTTCCCTTTTTACAAGTTTAATTATTAAAGAGTTTTTTAAGTACCTTCAGGCCAGATATATTATGCAATGAGAAAACTGGCATTTGCTGATGCAACCTTTAAATAAATTAGGAAAACGCAGCTGAAAGGTTGTAAAGGGAGAAAATTAATGAAAAGAATATCAGGATTTATGCAATATGTTATAAAATGATGTTGGCCTTTTTTGGGTGGAAGTGTTGTCTTAGCTATATTATATGGTCTTTTATTCCCCTGCTGACAGTTGGGGATAGGGTTGGTTGTATTACGCCTCATGAATGGAAGAGTAGCCTAGTGATTAGAGCAGTGGCTTCGTGATCACGAGACCAGCGTTTGAATCCCACTGGCACGCCTGGTGGCTTTAGACAAGTGTCTTTACTCTCTGTTGCCTTTGGAAGAAAGGCTTGCAATTTACTTCTGGTCACACCTTGTCAAGAAAACCCAGGGGCTGCTGAGGCAATATTGACTCAAGAGCAAGCATTTCATCTATTTAGTTAATGTTGTTTGACTTCGCTTTATTATTGCCTTATTGATATATTTTATTGATGTACTGTTATTTTGAATGCATTATCTTATATCAATGTCTTTTATGTAAAATGCATTGGGTCCCCTTTGTCAGAAAGAAGGCAGTATAGCACAGAACTATCTGAATTACCTGAGGTTGCTCTGGAAGTTAATATGTAATAGCTGACAAAGGAGAAAATGGTCAAGTAAAGTGAAATAAACTGCAAAATTATATTAGATTTTCTGTGGCAAAATGGATGTGCAATATATATATTTTTTTATTTAGAATTTATCATTTTACAACAAAGAAGTATATACAACTTTGTGGAAATTTGGGAACAGGAAGAAAATAATAACAATATTGATAACCTCAATATTTATGCAATAGAAAATACAAAAATAAGATTCCTGACCCAACTATAGCCCCCCAGAGAAGAGAAGAATCCATAATTAACACACAAAAGCCATAGGAAAAAAAAATATGTGAACTAACAGTCAAGCCTAACTAATGGCAATGGATCTGGGGTCTCTTCAGGAGAGCGCCGAGCACTCAAAAAAGCCACTAACTGCGAAGGATCAAAGAAAATATAAGCCTCATTATTAAGTCTAATCATACATCTGCAAGGATATTTCAAAAAATATAATCCCCCTAATGCCAATACCCCGGGATGCAGTAACAAAAACTCTTTCCTACGTTTTTGGGTTTCCTTGGATAAATCAGGAAAGACACGAATGGTTAATCCGTGGAACTGCACATTACGCTTCTTGAAAAACATACGTAAGAACCAATCCCTATCAGAGGCTAAAACAAATGTGGCAATCAACGTAGAAGAAGAAACGACATCAGTTAATGATGACTCCAAAATAGCCGAAATATTTAATACATCTACTTGAGCCCCACCATCTATTATACCACCACCAGAGACTTTTTTCCCCGAAGGGAGGTAATAAACTTTAAACATAGGAGGATGAGATTCAATTGGCACCTCTAAAAGTCCAACAAATATTTCTTAAACATTTCTTTGGCCAAAATATCTGAAGACCTAGGAAAATTAATACAACGTAAATTACAATATCTAGAAGTATTTTCCAACATTTCAATACGTGCTTTTAAAGCCAACATGTCCTTCTGATAATGTAAAGTAGCATCTTCAGAACAAGAAGCTTTTTGTTGCAGTTCCGTTACTGATGACTGTAACGCTGTAACCTCCAGAGTGTGCTGCTGAAGTACATTCGTATGTACCTGTACCTGAGTAGTTAAAGCAACCACCTGGGGAGCAAGAAGTTCTCCAAGTCTAACTATAGCTGACCAAATTGTTTGCAGAGTAAAGACTGCAGGCCTCTCAAAAGTAAAAGCCTGTTCCGAACCAATCGCAGTAAGGTCTTCTGTTGCTCGATGATCCATACCGATATCTCCAGATGCAGGAGAGATGTCTACCAACCTGCCTGTTGGCCCCCTCAATACAGGATCCATTGTATTGGGAGGGTGGATAGACTCAAAGCCTTCTCTCTGCCCCTGCGCAGCCGATCCTCCAGGCCCAGAGCACTCTACCACATGGGAAGAGATCTCCTCCTCAAACTGCGCCGGACTCCTCTCGAGTAGGGGATCCTTGGGCGGCCTCCACTGCTCCGGCAGAGAGATCTCAGGACCCGAGTCTTCCGTCGAGCTACCCCGCCCTGACGGAGGAACAATGGGACTCTGCTCCGTCACACTGCCTAACTGCCCCAACGGCGTTACAAAGGAATCAAGTAGACCCACCACCTGAGACGAGGAAACAGCAGAAGAGGCAACCGGGCCAGCAGAGGATTTCCTGGACCCTTTAGCCTTCCTCTGGCCCATAATAACGAGGTAAAAAAAAAAAACGCCACCACGGAGCGTTCACATCAATCCGCCATCTTGGATCTTCTCTAATATTTTTTGTTTTAGATTTAGGGATGAATGCAAACACATTTTTTTTCAAGTTTATTTCTTGAACACACTATGATGGTTATTTTAGAAGCCCTATTTGTGTTTTGGATTTCTGAAAATGGGCATAGAGACATCAAAAGATCAGAGATGCCCCCCGTGCAATTTTAGAAGCCAGGTCTATGGATCTCCCCAGCATGGCGATGTCCAAGTTGCAACAGAGGCATGGTGCTGACATGTCTGGGGTATTGCCAAAAACCTGGATGCCCTCACCTAATCTCAGAAATATCCTGGATGTCCCAAGCCATGTCAGAGGTTACACCTGCTGCAGGCATGAACAGGCATCTGAAAAATGTTCATTTTGCTAGCCAGACATCCAGAGGGTGTGGAAGAGATATACTCATATCCCCTATATTCCCATGTTGACAATGAAGGAGAATGAGGGCTCGTGTTTTCATCTTGCCAAGCTGATGGATGTCACCATATGCAAACTAGCATGAGAAAGATGTCCTCTCCCCTAGTTTTTGTAGTGAGGACTCAGGCATCCATGTTGGGGGCACCTGTGTTTCTAAAATCAGACTGAAATATAGACGTTCCTGGTATTTTCCTGCACATTTTGCCCTGGATGTCCCAGATTGCACTTGGGTCCTAGAAAAAAAACACACACACCAGACTTGCAAAACCAGAAGGAGACTCTGAGAGCGAGCTGTGAACCAAAGATGTTCTTTATTAAGAGACCAGCGACCAACACGGCCATGTTTCAGCACCTGCCTTTATCAGGGGGTAATCTCAGAACCTAAACATACAAAAATAAAATATAAATCACAATGAACAACAATGCATAATATGGATTAATAAAAATACTTAAAAAACAATTTGAAAATAAAATAATCCAACATCATGGTGTAATGAAATGGCAAAATGATAATACAAAGATCAATCCGCACATAACTAAGCATGAACACTAATAAGGAAACAAGCTGAATTATCTTAAAAAAGTGGACCACTGTAGAAAACATTAACACCCAGAGTGCAAAGAATAAAAAGTGTGTATATATAAAGACAGATTGAGTTGACCAACATGTCATCTGAAACACCTTCTTTATTTGGTGTGTGATGGACATGTGCAATTATCTGCAACATGTGGATCACGCAAACACATTCACAAAAATATCTTATAATATTCATATACAATGAACATGTGCAATGACCAAATTTAACCAAATAAAGCCAGCACAGGTGTGGAAGGAGGAGGAGAATAACTTACAACTGGTCTTGTCAAATTTACAAAACCACTGTTGGTAGCAAGTGCCAAAGGCAGGTGCCGAAATGCGGCCCTGTCGGTTGCCGGTCTCTTAATAAAGGACAACTTTGGTTCACAGCTCGCTCTTAATATCCCCTCCAGATTTCACTTGGACACCCTTTCTAAAATGCCACTTTGCATAAAGTTGCAAGGAGTCTTTAGGTTAATACTGCACCTGCTACCCTAAGTGACTATCCTTGAACTTTATTTATGGAGAGTCAATAGTGGTGCAAATTCTGCCCAAGCAGTCCCTGCAAAATTAATACATGAGATTTTAATATGAGGAAATTCATCATTGCATTTGGGTAGCTCTGGAAATATCATCATTTTTTGACCGCAGTACAAAAAGCCATTTTTAAAAAAAATAAGCTTTCAAAACAAGCAACTTATTGCTCTCGGACACAAATGTTACCACTAAAATTGCTTTATTGTTAGTCATCACATTAGAAGACTCATGGAAATTAGATAAACCAGAAGATTCTTGAACTAGATCAGTGGAAGAATCTGAACCGATATTATTAGGCAAATAGAAGGAACTAGTGATTCCCAATGTATCAGCATTAGGAAGATCCAGTATCTCTTAAAAATACTTCCAAAGCTAAAAAAGTGCAGAAAGATAATGAGTTAACAGCAATAAGAACAACAATGGTAATAGCAATAATCGTAATAGCAGTACTAACACTGGTATCTACATAAACAACCACAATGGGGTCCCACCTCAATATTGCCTGCTTTGAGGCCCCAGCCCGTACCTTGGCCCAGGTTGCCCTTTTTACCCCACCACCAACCGCTCCGTGTTGGCACCTGGGTGCAACCCTTGTATTCTATGGTTCTGGTAAACAAGGTCAGGCACCCCCTGGCCCTGGTACCTGGCCCCCATTACCAGGCTCAGGCATCCCCCAAATGGTACCTGGGCCCCCTTTTTATGTGGTACCCCCCTTTTTCTGTGTTGTACCCCCTCCCTTTTTTGGTGAGGTTATGCCCACCTGTTGTGATATACTCCCCCTCATTGCTGTCCCCCATGTCCCGCTCTGGGTATGGAGGGTGGGGCATGCGGCTCTGGACAGCAAAAGGGGTGGCGGCCTCTCGCCCCAGCCACTTTTCCACCTCTGCTCCTCCTCCTACCCGGACTACCCCTGGTGGAGTCCTCCCCATCCAGCAGCCTGGTTATGGGCCAACACCCTTTAGTGGCTGGCCAGACATAAACCAGGGCATGCTGTACTGGCCTCTGGGCTCCCCTGCCCTCTCCCCCCCCCCACACTTACCCCCTTACTGCTCACCTGTTTGCCAAGAATACGCAGTTCTGCTGTTTTTCCATAATCTTCGCTTTATTAATGGGCTTCCAATGACCACAGCTTGCGGATCACAATAGCATTGATAACAATATTAACAGTAATAATAATAGTGACAACAGTGGTAATAATAATAATCATAATAACAATACTAACTCTGGAATCTACATAAGCAAACCCCCCCCCCCCAAGGTACCACCTCGATATTGTCCTGCTCTGAGGCCCTTGCCCGCACCGTGGCCCAGGTTGCCCTTTTCACCCCACCACCAACTGTTCTGTATTGCTGCCTGGGTACAACCCTTGTATTCTATGGTTCTGGTAAATAAGGTCAGGCATCCCCTGGCCCTGGTACCTGGTACCCCATTACCAGGCTCAGGCATCCCACGAATGGTACCTGGGTCCCCTTTTTATATGGTACCCCCCTTTTTTTGAGTGGTACCCCCTCCGTTTTTTGATGAGGTCATGCCACCAGAGGGGCCACGACCCGACTCACCCCATAGTGAGTACCAAACTGGTGTACCCTATCCCCCATGTACACAGCCACCCTCACCTGCTATGATGCCCTCATGCTCCACTACAACCCCTCCTAGTGCTCAAAGTTCCCAACTTCCTTATTCAGCTTTCTTATGCTCTTCTTGATATCTCCCGGTCAGATGGCCCCTGCCCACTTTAACCAGGGGATGATCGGGGACCAGAAGATGCCTGCCCCTAGTCCTCCTTGATCCTGATGATCAGGTCTATGCCCTTAGAGGACACAAGATCATTACCACCCAAATGCAGGATGAGGTAATCTGGCGAGTGGCTTGCCTTTCGCTGGTTAAAGAGCACAGGTCACAGCTGGTCCCACTGCAGCCAATTCTTGTCCAACCACTGTATGCTTACAGTGCCTAGGAGGAAGCCAAGGTGCTTCCTGAAACAGCTTCGGACCACTTTCTTTCTCAGCCAATAGATGTAGGAATGACCGACTATCCAGACAGAGATCCTTCAGTGACCTCGTGAATAAGAGGAAAAAGTGTTAATCATTGCAGTTAAACCCTGATATAAAGCTTGTACCTATCAGAGGCCCATCTCCCGATAGCTTGTATCCACCCCGCACCAAAGCTCAAGTTATGTGCTGTTCTTGCTACACCTATTCTAAAGGAATGGAGGGTCAGGCCTGTGAGATCGAACCCAGCCCCCTCCACCGCCCTGAGCCACATGACCTTGTATTGCTACTGGGATAAGCAAGACCCATCGCAATACCGCAGAAGGGTTCCCCTTATTGGTGGGTGTACCTGCAGATATTCCATCATGGGGTAGAGGTTCCGCACCATGGTGGTGTACAGCCACAGTGTCCTCCCTTTCTGCAGCTGGTCTGTCTTAGACTTGCTCAGAAAAAAGCTGACCTTGCCCCCTGCCACTGTGACATCCTCCACTCTCAGGGCGGTGCCACCATATCTGACAAGGACGGAGTATGGCCTCACTCATGCAGAAGGTGCCAAACAACAACAGCAGCGTGGCTAGCCTAAAAACAGTTTCTTCTCAAAACCATCCCTGGTTACTTCTGCCATTTTTAGGATAACTCCCTTAAACATGAGCAGGGTTTATGGGCCTGCAACTGTCCAGATGCTGTGTGGCCTCCCTGGTCTAGCCCTCCATCGCCTTCCTAACCATGAACTCCTTTGTCGCATCCCTGCCCCCACCAACTTCAGGAAAAAGGCCACTCCTGTCAGCGTCAGCTTCGCTTGTTGTACAGAAGTCCATTCATCCCACAAGCAGGTTAGAAACTCCAACAACTGTCCAGTGCTCAGATCCCATTTGGGGTTGTATTATTATTATTACTAAGCATTTATAAAGCGCTGCAACATATGAAGCGCTGTACAAACATAAAAAGAGACAGTCCCTGCCCGTTAGAGCTCACAATCTAGTTAAGACAAAATATGAAATAAATTAGATAATACAAATAACAATTAAGAAGACAAGAACAAATGTTTATGGAGAGAACAAGAAAGGACGAATTAGGAATAAAAAGCAATAGTGAAGAAATGAATTTAAATTTAAATTTGAAGATGGCCAGGGAGAGTATTCCAGGAAAGGGTGCAGCCAGTTGAAAGGAGCGAAGTCTAGAATTAGCAGTACGAGTAAAAGGCATAGATAAACGAAGACAATTAGATGAGCGGAGTAGGCGAGAGGGGGTGTAGGTAGAGATGAGGGATGAAAGGTAATGAGGGGCAGAAGAATGAATACATTTATAAGTTAGGAGGAGGAGTTTGAACTGGATACGGAAGCAATGGGGAGCCAGTGAAGTGACATGAGGAGAGGAGTAATGTGTGAAAAACGAGACTGACGGAAAATCAGACAAGCTGCAGAATGTTGAATAGACTGGAGAGGAAAGAGGTGGTTAGCAGGGAGGCCAGCAAGGAGAAGGTTATAGTAATCAAGGCGGGAGGAGATTAAAGAGTGACTTACGACAAAAAAGGAAATTAATTCCAATACTTACACATGCCCAATAACTATCCAACTCTGTAACACACTATACATAGCCTCTGTAAATATCCAATGTAAATAGTTTGACAGTTGAATTCTACTGTTCAATGTAAATGTATACAGATGTGTACAAGTTTGTTAAACTGTTCCATGTAAACCGCCCTTGATCTCTGGAAGGGGCGGTATAAAAGAAATAGATAAATAAATAAATAAAGAGTGGGCAATCAGTTTAGTAGTGTTATCAGAGAGAAAGGGGTGAATTTTGGAGACATTGTAAAGAAAGAAACGGCATGTTATCCACAGAGACTGAGAAAAGGGAAGGAGGAGGGGAGGCATTAGGGGGAAATACAAGGAGTTCAATTTTGGCCATGTTCAGCTTCAAGCGGTGATAGGACATCCAGGAAGCAATGTCAGAGAGGTAGACCGAGATCTTAGCTTGAATTTCAGGAGAGCTAACAGGCGTAGAGAGGTAGATTTGAGAGTCGTCAGCAAAGAGATGATAGTGAAAGCCATGGGAAGAGATAAGGGCACCAAGGGATTGGGTATAGAGAGAGAAGAGGAGGGGACCTAAGACAGAACCTTGAGGTACATCCACAGGTAAAGGGGTAGAAGAGGGGGAGGAGCCAACGAAGTACACACTGAAAGAGCGGTGGGAGAGATAGGAGAACCAAGAAAGTACAGAGCCTCTGAAACCGAGTGAAGACAGGGTGATTTATTTATTTAGACAGATTTGTATCCCACCTTATCCTTCAATCAAAGTGGTCACAATACAAGTGGAAGGTTACAAATAACATACGATAGATAAGACATAAACAGATAAAACTAAGATGAATTAATGTAATAAAATGGGCCTATTGGTAAAAACTATTAATTATATATCAAATTATAAGTTTCAGCAAATAGCAGGGTCTTCAAGGCCTTGCGAAAATCTTTGATATCAGTCATAATTCTGAGGTCCATCGGGAGAGAGTTCCAAAGTTTGGAAGCCAGTAAAGGAGGAGCTCTTTTGGAAGTTGCTTGTTTAGTCCTACAGTATTCAGCAGGGGTACTAATTATGTTGTCATTATTGGTGCTGCTTCTTCTTGGTCTATTGATAATGTCTCTAGTTATAATATTTTGTAAAGCATCTGCTGACAGGTGATTGTAAATCCTAAAGATAATTAAAAGTGTCTTGAATTTTGACCTGACACTTACTGGAAGCCAGTGCAGCTGTTGTAGGACAGGGGAGATATGATCTTTTTTTGCTGTACCAGTAATAATACATGCAGCAGTATTCTGAACCATCTGGAGAGGGTGCAGAGTTAGCTGAGGGAGGCCTTGATAAAGCAGGTTTCTGTAGTCTAGGAGGGGGGTGATGAGAGACTGACAAACGGTATGGAAATGGTCTTGATGGAATAATGGCTTTAGTTTTCTCACAATCTTTAGACGATGATAGGCCTTGTTTGCGATTTTAGCAATGTGAGATTTAAGGTTCAATGCCTTATCCAAAATTATGCCAAGGTATTTGATTTCATTTTTAACTATGATGGGCCTACCTAATAAATCAATAGTATTTGGAGGAATGAAGTTAGGGTTCCTAGTAACAAACATTACCTCAGTTTTGTCGTAATTAAGTGTAAAGTTATTATTTGAAAGCCAAGTATTCATGTCTTGGAGACATCTAGAAATTGCTGAAAAGTCAAGAGATTGTAAAACAATTGGGGTATATACCATTATGTCATCAGCATAAAGGTGATAATGGAATTTGTGTAGTTTAATAATATTGCATAAAGGTTGGATATAAAATTTGAACAGAATAGAAGATAAAGCTGAACCCCGAGGCACTCCTTGAATGACTGGGAATTGCAAAGATTTTTTCTGGTCACATTTGACTTGTTGCATACGACCTTCCAAATAAGAGCTAAACCAGTTTAAAGTATTATTTCGTAAACCTATATGATGCAAACGGTGCAGTAGCTTAGAGTGAGATATTGTGTCAAAAGCAGCTGAAACATCCATGAATACTAACAGGAATCCATTCTTAATGTTATTGATACCTTTTAAAAGATTATCAAAAAGAGAGGTGAGCAAGGTTTCAACATTATGTTGTGGTTTAAAGCCATGATGGTGAATGTCCAGTGGTGCATGTAAGTCCAAGTGATCCTGAAGTTGGTTTTGTACTGACTTTTCAATGACTTTGGTAAGGAAAGGTAAGCTGGAAATTGGGTGGTAAGATTTCGGATCAGAAGGGCCTAGTGTGTTATTCTTAAGGACTGGCCGAATCATGGCTTGTTTTAATGACTGTGGTAAGTATCCTTGTTGAAGGGAGTTCTTAACAATCTTATGAATGTAAGGTGAAAGCTGATGTTTTGTTGCTTTGATCCAAGACACTGGACAAGGATCCGAAGGTGATGTTGTTGTATTAGGGTGATAAGAAGAAGATTGTGGTCAACGGTGTCAAAGGCAGCAGAGAGATCCAGAAGAATGAGGACAGAATAAAAGCCTTTGGACTTAGCCAGAAACAAATCATTGGCGACTTTGGTAAGAGCAGTTTCGGTAGAATGTAGGGGACGGAAACCGGATTGTAAAGGATCTAGGAGGGCATGAGAGGAGAGGAAGTCGAGACAGCGGTGATAGACAGCACGCTCAAGTAATTTAGAAATAAAGGGAAGGAGAGAGATGGGACAATAATTAGAAGGACAAGTGGGATCGAGTGAGGGTTTCTTGAGGAGGGGTGTGACAATAGGATGCTTGAAGTCAGAAGGGAAGGTAGCGGTGGAGAGCGATAGGTTGAGAATATGAGTGATGGAGGGGATGATAATGGAAGAAATGGAGCTAAGGAGGTGGGTGGGCATAGGATCAGAAGGGCAGGTAGTCAGCTTAGAGGAAGAAAGGAGGAGTGGTGTTTCCTCATCAGAGACCAGAGGGAAGGAAGAAAGGGAAGCAGAAGTAATGGGGGAGAGTTGGGAAAAAGGGGGGAAGGAAGGGGTGGTAGTGAACTGGAGGGTAATTTTATGGATTTTGTCATGGAAGTACTGTGCCAAGGTTTGGGCAGGAAGGGAGGTAGGAGCCAGAGGTGGGGTCACACTGAGGAGAGAATTGAGTGTATAAAAGAGACGACGAGGATTAGAGACAAGAGAGTTAGTCAGACTGGTGAAGTAGATTTGTTTGGCAAGTGCAATGGCTGACTGAAAGGAGAAGAGCATGAATTTGAAGTGGAGAAAGTCAGCATGAGAGCGAGATTTGAGCCAGGCACACTCAGCAGAGCAGGCACAGGAGCACAAATAGCGGGCAAAAGGAGAGAGCTAAGGCTGTGGAGGGGAACGCCTAACAGGACGTGAGATGAGGGGAGCAAGAGAATCCAAAGCAGAAGAGAGTACAGCATTATAGGAGGTCACAGCCTCATCAATAGAAGTAGAAGAAAGAGTGAATGAAAGGGGCGAGGAAATAGTGGAGGAGAGAGCTAAGGGATCAATAGCAAGAAGATTTCTAAATAGATAAGAGGAAACAGGACGAGGCTGAGGTGGAGGATGATGAATAATAAGACTTAAAGGTGGTGGTCAGATAAAGGAAGGACAGAGTTAGAGAAGTTGGAGGGTGAGCAGTTAGAGAAGAAAATTAGGTCAAGGCAATGACCATGTTGGTGAGTAGGAGCAATGAAGAGAGTTGAAGGTTTTACGAGGAGGTAAGAGAGAGGAGTTTTAGAACATGGGGATTGGAGGGGTCATCGACATGAATGTTAAAATCACCGAGAATAAGGGTGGGGGAGGAGAGGTGAAGAAAGGTAGACAGCCAAGAATCAAAGTCAGAAAGAAAAGTGGAAATAGAAGTATCAGGAGGACGGTAGAGAACAGCTACTCGGAGTGGGAGAGGAGTGAAGAGGCAGATCGAGTGGAGTTCAAAAGCGAGAGAGGAATGAGATTGAGGTAGGATGAGAGACTGGAAGTGACAAGAGGGAGACAGAAGAAGCCCAATACCCCCACCATGACCAGTAGGCCGAGGAGAGTGGGAGAACTGGTAGCCCCCATGACAAAGAGCGGCAATGGAGGCATTGTCTTCAGGAAGAAGCCAGGTCTCAGTTAAGGCAAGGAGGTGAAAAGAGCGGGAAATAAAAAGGTCATGTACAAAGGCAAGTTTATTAGAGATAGAGTGAACATTCCATAAGGCACAGGAAAAGGGAAGAGCAGATGGGGAGAGGAGAGGAATGTGAATAAGGTTAGAAGGATTGCGAAAAGGCCTAGTTCTAATATGAGAGAGATGTTTAGGGAGGGTAGGAAACCTCAAAGAGTGAGAGGTAGATTTAGGGAGACCAGAATTGGGGAAGACGTAGATCAGGTTAGCCAAGTTGCGTAGTGGCCTCATCATGAGATAGGAAGGAAGAAGGGACTTACCAGAGGAGAGAAGGAAGAAGGGAAGCAGAGAAAGAGGTGTGGAGAAAAGTGAGAAGGAACAAAGGCTTTGGAGTAGGTAGAGTCAATAGGCAATGGAGCAGGAGATAATCATAATCAAATGCAGAAAGAAACCAGCAAGCATGACAGGAAGACAATGTCATAAATCAAGACAAAGTCAAAGCTGAAAGCTAAGGTCCCACTAAGGTTCTGCGCCTAAGGGCCACGCCAAAGGGCCATTTGGCGTGGCCTGCCAGGCACGGGCCCGCCAGGTGCGGGCGCGCCCGTTGGTAGAGCAAGTTTAAAGCACGCTGAAACAGCTGTGCACGGGAAGGGGATTCCCCTCTTGCTTGAGTCTCTGCCGCTTAGGTGGAAAGGAATGCAGGAGCGTTGCTTGAAGTGCCTGTTGGTAGAGCAAGTTTAAAGCACGCTGAAACAGCTGTGCACAGGAAGGGGATTCCCCTCCTGCTTCAGTCTCTGCCGCTCAAAACTCCACAGCCGGGCCCAGGTCCTCTAGTATGTCTTCCATGTACTGACTGATAGCAATGCCATCAGCATTCTGCCGGCGTTCAGCATCCAGTGTGCTGCATATGGGACAAGCCACCAGAAGTGCTGGAACTGGAAATGAGTAGGAGAATCAGTGATTTCATTGCAGTCCCCCGGCATATGGCTGGCTGTGATAAACACATTCAGCTCCAAGCTTAGCAAGACCAACTTCATCACCAGCCTCATCACCCTCCCTGCCTTTGCCGACTGCTTGTTGATGGCGTACACCACTGCCGCATTATCAGACCGAAAAAGTACTCTTATTCGCAAAATGGGGTTTCCACATGGCTATCGCAACCACAATTGAGAACATCTCTAGGAACATGGCATCCTTGGTTATACTCTGTCTATGCCACACCTCTGGCCATCTCTCCTGGCACTACTGGCCCCCAAAATAAATCCCGAAGCTGCTGCACCCCCCCCCCCCCCCATCGGTAAATAGTTCCAAATCCTGGTTACTGGAGGGGGCCTCCCTCCATATGTTCTGGCCATTCTACTTCATCAGGAATTCCTGCCAGGTCCTCTGTACGTTCGCGCTGACCCTAATAAAGTGATGCCTCCAGTGGATGCCCTTAGTAGAGTCTGCTAGCCTTCTAGTGAAAGCCCTGCCCATGGGCATCACTCTGCATACAAAGTTCAAGTGCCCGATCAGAAACTGCATCTGCTTTAGGGTGACCTTCTGCACCAAGAAAGTTACTTGGATGGCCACTGTCAAGGTTGCCACCTTGCCTGTTGGGAGGCAAGTAACCATTTTCTCAGTGTCAATTACAATCCCTAGGAAGGACAACCGCTGCACTGGCCCCTCTATCTTGTTCTTCATGAGGGGGGCCCCCAACCCCATGGCCTTGCGCTGAATCGTCTCCAGATTCCTCCTGCAACTTTGCTGATCGCCTGCCATGAACAGAAAGGCATCCAAGTAATGTATGATATGCCACCAGCCTATTCCTTCTCTTCCATTCTTTGGATGGCTGAGCTAAACTACTCACAATAAGCGCACAATATGGAGCACCCCACCAACCATGCCCCTCTGCCCTGTTCCCTGAGCAGATCCAGGGCCTGGTCCATGAAGGCATACTTCATTGACCAGATCGCTTGTTCCAAATGATCATTCACTGAATTGCCATCCTGGTATGATAAGTGGTGGGTGAGCCTATTCTCACCCGCTTCCTTCTTCAGGATCCAGCCCAGTGGAGAAATTATCAGGTTAGGATTAGGCCTGCTCTCGAAGGGGCCAGCTATCCTGCCCAGCGCTCGTTCCTTTTTAATTTTCTCTTGCACCACCTCTCTTCTGCTCCAAAGCGGATTTCAAATCCCCTGCCTCACGAGGGCCAAAAGGGCCAGTATAGGGGATTCAGAAACCATGAGTAAAACTGTGTATTAACCTTTGAGCCTTCCATTTGTCATAACCCACCAAATATTTCCGCAATGCCACGATCCTAATGGGCGAAGAGGCTCATCTCAAATCGCCAGGTTCAACACATCTCCCTCTTGCTTCTTCCCACATCTTGCCTGGGGGTGTCCTTCCCCACATATAGCCCATGAGTGCCTGTACTTGCAGGCATTGTTGAATCTACAGGTCTCCATGAACAGCCTACATCCCCCCCTGTGTATGATAGAGGTGGATGGTAGGGGGCACCACCTTCCCAGCTGCCAGGCCTGCCCTCTCCCTGAAAGCGAGAGGGTCCCGATTGTTCTGGTGTCTCGCTGCCCCTGCGTCATCAGCCTAATCCAGAGGTTGATGTCCTTCTGCTCCCAGCTAAGCCCCTTGTTACCTGCCATATTCCTGTGGAACTGCTCATCATACTCCAGCCAAGCAGTCCCACCCATATACCCAGTAGGCCTCACAAATACTGTCCTGGTATTTGAAGAGGCCTCGGCATTGCTCCGGGTGTTTTTATTAAAAAAAAAATTATTTAACATTTCTTATATACTGCCTTTCATGATATCAAGGTGGTTTTTACATTGAATAGGACATTATAACTTGGAGATAACTATTTTACAGGGAACATGGGCAATGGAGGGTTAAGTGGCTTGCCCATGAACACAAGGAGCACCTGTGGGACTAGAAAACCCAGTCCTTCTGGCTCAAGGTTGCTGTCCTCTAGTGGGATTTGAATTCCTGACCTTCTGGTCTTTGGTAACTTGCCCCAACCACTAGGCCACTCCTCCCTAGTCCACTGTGCTAGCTAGAATGTGAAAGGTGGCACACCAGTTTGCGATTGTTCTCAGGATACTGTCCACCAGCTTACACCGATTGTGAAATCCTGAGCAGTTGCAGCTAGTGTCACCCCACCATATGAGAAGTGAGAAAATGTCCATATACTCACCCTTCCAAATCTTTTGTTTTTGGACCCTGGGCACATGGCTATCCAAAGCACTCATAAGACAGATATATTCCGCTGGCTGCGCTTCAGACACCAGCTCCCCATCACCACCCTGTGCTTCCGCAGACTGACCGCAGGTGTGGCACTCTTGGCAGCAGGGGCAGTATTCAACAAAGAGCCTTGGAGTATCTGCCCTGAGCCTCACACTGCACTGTTACTCACTATTGTCAGCATACATCAGCATGACATTATGCCTAGCATAGGTGTCATGGCTTTTTTCCAGACCTTGGATTTCAAGCAGCTTTGTTACTCTGGTGATGTCAGTCTCCAAACTTAATGAGGGTAGTTTACAAGATGAGATTAGCTCTGACCCCCTGGTGATGTCAGTCTCCGGGCCTGATGAGATTGGTCTGCAGCCCCTCCTTGCTAAATCAAGAATAGCAGACTTCAAAGGGAGGTGCTGGAAACAATAGCAGACCTCAAAGGGAGGTGCTAGAGAAAATTCACTATAAAGGACAGAAATACTTCCTCTTTCTCTCTCTCTCTCTATTCATCGGACATGAAGGACAGGAGGCTCTGACAATCACTTCCCTTCACCCCTCCCCCCTCTCTCTCTCTCTGATCTCTCTCACACACACATGCACACACATAGAGTCTTTCATATACTCTATTCTCTCTCACACTTCACACATGCACACACACACACAGATTCATTGATGCACACTGAAGCAGCTCTTTAACAACCACTATATAACTCTGTTCTGTACCTATGTAATAAGCCTATTTCTGTATAAAACTCTTTTTCCAAGCCACCCCAGTTTTGGTTGTCTTATTTGTGCTGCTTACCCTACTGTCTCTGTGAAATGAACCCAGGACCAAAAGGAGCGTAGCCAAAAGTAGAGAACAGCAGAAGATTACATTTTCAGAAGATTACAACTATCAAGTGCACTAGGCTCTGTAACAGCCCCATGATGCCCAACTCTTTCCCCCCATCTGTCCCCCCACTGGCTCTCCCCAAACTCCTACATCTGGGTTGCCACCATATTCCCCTCACACCTTGCTTCTGTGCCTCCCCTCTGGGTTACCTGAGTTTGGTTTCCCACCCCACTTCCTGTACCTTCTGTATTACCATTCAGGCGCCCCATCTCCGCATCTTATCATCCTCCCCACCACCCCCATCCCACATTATCCCATAAAACAGATATAAACTGCTCATACTCACCCTTCTGTCCTGGAGCTCCAGGTGTAGCTGCCAAGCTCACACCCCTGTCCCCCAATGTGACCTGTCCTAGGTCCGGTGTTTCCTCAAGTGAACTCAGCAGAGCCTGCACACGTCCTGCACTGTGGAGTGAGGTCATGGCTCTCACTTTGTTCATGAGGTCACGCATTCCAGACGTTTCATACCTTTGTTGTCTCTGCAGATCACATGTTGTTGTTGCCCGGGCACTCGCCCAGTGTCACTCCAAACTCCATTGCGCTCTGTCCTGGCCTTCTCCTGTGTCAGGTTTTGCTTCTCCCATTAGCTGCACTGGACCTGCACTGTGCTGCTCTGGCCGCCTTCCCGATCTGTCCTCCATCCTTCTTTGCTCTTTTCATCACCTGACCTCTGTCCTTGCCTCCAGCCTCTTTCCATTTGGCTCCCTGCTGACCACTGCTCTCTCCTTAGGTACGCGCACTGTAGGAGCCATGTCTGCTCTACCTGCCCGCTCTGTTGTGTGGCTGTTCTGCCAAATCAGTCCTTGTCCTGCAGCTGCCAGCCTCCTCAGCATTGTCCTCCCTACATCTCCCTAACAACCCTTTTATCTTCTCCCGCAAAAGCCGGAAAGTCTGGGTGGGGGGAGATGGTGTGTGTGTGTGGAAGCGGGAAAGGGAAGGATCAGAGATCACAGTACTTCCTGCTGGCTGGTAAGTCCATTGCCTCTCCTCCTGCTGCAACTGTGGCCGCACAATGCCCCCTCTCTCTGCTGCTCCATCTGTTCTCCCCAGTGATTGCTGTGCTCGGTGATTGCTGTGTTGCCCTGCTTTTTGTGCAGCAGTGTGCGGCCTGCCGCATGTAGCCACACGTGCCCCAAACCAGCCTCTGCCCCCCCCCCCCCGGATCCCCTGGGCCTCCTCCACGTGGCCCGCTCCAGCCACTGGAGTCCCATTCGGTGTGTTTTAGCTTTTCTTTCCTGTGCTGACTCCTGCAGCTGAGGCTTGTGGGAGGCCTAATGTGCTTCTGAAGGTGAAATGGGGGGTTTGGAGCTGCTTTGGGATGGGAAGGGGCTTGGATACTGCCTATAGGAGGAGGTAGAGTCTGGGGTCAGGACAGTCAGTGGTGGGGACCCAAACTATGGTGGTGGATCATGTATGCCATCTTTGCCAGGAACTGCTCCTACACCTATGTGTGTGGGGGGGGGAGAGGGTCCACATATTTTCCTCCCATTGCAGCTTCTTAAAATTACTTCTCCTGCCAAACATGGAATCACATACTCATGCAGTCCTCAGCTATTTTACAAAAGTTTCTACATTTGGCAGAACCTCTTGTAAAATACTGCCCTAATTATTCACATCCTGACATGGACATGTGACTTCCTTCCTCTATATCCTTTCTAAAATGTGCTTTAACATGTGTAATTCCCTTTGAATAGTGAGCCAAATGTTTTTAACAGTTTCTAAAAAGCAAATAGATTATTTTTTGAACACAAATTACCAGGGAGCATATTCCATAAGAACATAAGAACATAAGAACATTAGAGGCCAACTTCTTAAAACTTGCAAGAATACCCTTCTCCCAAAGTACATATTTATTTAATTAATTTATTTATTTTACAGTTTTTCTATATCACTTTACCCTACTGTCAAAGCAATTTACATTGAAACAGAACATAATATATTAAACAGGGAGGGGGGGGGGGTCAACTTGGAGGTAACATTGAACATTGACTTTTGTTTGGGAGTTGGAATGGGTCCAAGTCTGGGTACAGGTTCTTATGCTAGACCAGACACCAGGTGGAAAGTACCTACAAATAGGTAAATAGAAGCAGGGCCCGGAATGCACAAATAGCAAGAGCTGAAGTAGAAATGCAGTCTGCAAGCAGGTCACAAGGCAAAGGTTGGAAGTGAACCAGAAGAGTAGGCCTGGAACTAGAGTCAAAAACAAGCCACAAAGTTGGAGCAGGAGCTAGTAGCAAACTAGAACTGGAAGTCTTCACCAAAGAAATTTGGCACTAAAGATTTTGCATACAGGAGACCTAATAGAAGGTGGGCTGGTTGGTCTTTATTTTGCTGCACACAGCTTCGCGGTTCCAAGCAACCCCTTTTAACTGATCCCCAGACAATTCCTGATGCCAAGGGGTGTAGTTTTGGAAGGAGCACAGTTTGACAGTCTACTTTTCTGCTGCTTCTATTTCCTTCAAGTTTCTCACTGTTCTAATCTTAGGACGCTTGTCCTAAACTCATAAACTGATCCTAGTTCAAGCATCTGTTGGGTTCATGCCCTGACAAAATCATGTTTGGCAACACAGATGAAGTATTAGCAAACTGTTTCAACCAAGATCAGCAAGTGCAGGCAAATTTATTATCATTCAATTCAGACTTCTATTTTCAATTTACTTTTTGACTTTTAGAGAACTGAGGACACTATTCGCTTTTTTTTAACATAGATAACTACATACATTTACCTGCATGTGGTATACTGTGGCTGAGCAATGATACAAGATTCTACAGCAAGTAGGAAGTTTAAAGAAAATCAGAGCCGGCCTATCCATTGTGCGAAAGTGTTGTTTGCACAGGGCTCCACGCTTCAGGGGCCTCATGCCAACAGCATCCCTGGAAACAACACAAGCACTGGTAAGTTAAATGCAAGGCATTGATAAGGCAGGCAAAGAGGGAATTTGAAAAGAAGCTTGCTGTGGAAGCAAAAATGTGTAATAAAGACTTTTTCAAGTACATTCGTAACAAAAAACCTGTGAGAGAGTCAGTTGGACCATTAGATGATAGAGCGGTAATAGGGGCAGTAAGAGGGGACAAGGCCATAGCGGAGAGACTGAATGAATTCTTTGCTTTGGTCTTTACTGAGGAAGATGTAGGAATGTTACCCATGACTGAAATGGTATTTAAAGGAGATGCTGCCGAAGAATTGAAAGAAATATCGATACACCGGGAAGATGTATTACACTTATATGATAAGCGGAAGAGCAGCAAAACACCTAGAATGGATAGTATACATCAAAGGGTGTTGAAAGAACTGAAATATGAGATTGCAGACCTGCTATTAGTAATCTGTAAACTATCATTAAAATCATCTCTAATACCTGAAGATTGGAGGATCGCCAATGAAACGCCAATTTTTAAAAAGGGTTCCAGGGGTGATCCGGGAAACTACAGACCGGTGAGCCTCACGTCAGTACCAAGAAAAATGGTAGAAACCATTATAAAGAACAAAATTACTGGACATGTAGATAGTCATGGCTTCATGGGAGACAGCCAACATGGCTTTAGCTAAGGAAGATCTTGTCTTACTAATCTGTTATGTTTTTTTGAAAGTGTGAATAAACAAGTAGACAAAGGTGTTTTGGTTCATATAATGTATCTGGATTTTCAGAAATGCTTTGACAAGGTCCCTCATGAGAGACTTTTGGCGAAATTAACAAGTCATGGGATAGGAGGCAGTGTACTATTGTGGATCAGGAACTGGTTAAAAGATAGAAAGCAGAGGGCAGGGCTAAATGGCCAATTTTCCCAATGGAGAAAGGTGAATAGTGGAGTACCACAGGGATCGTGCTGGGTCCGCTGCATTTTAACATATTCGTAAATGACCTGGAAATGGGAATAACGAATGAGGTAATCAAATTTGCAGATAACACAAAACTATTCAAAGTTGTTAAAATCCATGAGGATTGTCAAAAATTGCAAGAGGACCTTGATAAATTGGAAGACTGGGCATCCAAATGGCAGATGAAATTTAATGTGGACAAGTGCAAAGTTATGCACCTAGGAAAGAACAACCCAAACTATAGTTACACAATGCAAAGTTCCAGATTGGGAACCACCACCCAAGAAAAAGATTTAGGCGTCATCATGTGTAAGATGTTAAAACCCTCCACCCAGTGTGCAGCAGTGTCCAAGAGAGCAAATAGAATACTAGGTATCATAAGGAAAGGAATGGAGAATAAAACAAAGGATATTATAATACCCCTGTATCGTTCCATGGTGCGACCGCACCTTGAATATTATGTGCAATTCTGGTCACCATATCTTAAAAAGGATATATCATTATTAGAAAAGGTACAGAGAAGAGCCACCAAAATGGTAAAGGGGAATGAAAAATACCTCTATGAAGAGAGACTAAAAAGGTTAGGGCTCTTCAACCTGGAAAAGAGATGGCTGAGGGGAGATATGATAGAGGTCTATAAATTAATGAATGGAGTGGAACGGGTAAACGTAGATCAATTGTTTACATCATCAAAATATAAAAGGACTAGGGGACATGCAATGAAGCTACAGGGTAACCTATTTAAGACTAATACAAGAAAATATTTTTTCACTCAATGTGTAATCAATCTTTGGAATTTGTTACCAGAGGATGTAGTAAAAGTTGTTAGTGTAGCCAGGTTTAAAAAAGGTTTTGACAAGTTCCTGGAGGAAAGGTCCATAAACCATTATTAAAAGGGGATTCGGGATTTCCACTGCTTGACCCAAAACAAGCATTGTGGAACCTGTGTCCTTTGGGGAAACTGCTAAGTACTTGTGACCTAGATTGGCCGCTATTGGAAACAGGATACTGGGCTTGATGGACCTTGGTCTGACCCAATATGGCATATCTTGTGTTTTTATGCCATTTGGCTCCTGGCAGGGCTGGCTTCAGAGGGAGCCAGGAAGGCCTGAGGCCCTGGCTCATCTCTGTACAGCCACCGAAGTGAAAAGCACCATTTTTCTTCACTTTGGCAGCTGTGTTCTAATGTAGGCTGCTGGAGCGTGGGCGGTTAAAGGGCAATTCCAATTTCCCAGCACTCAGCCCGTCAGTGGCCTATACTAGAACACAGCTGCTGAAGTGAAGAAAAACAGCGCTCTTCACTTTGGCTGCTGTACAGAGGTGAGCTGGGGCCTGTCTGGCTCCCTCTAAAGCCAGTAAAAAAGGTGTGGAGCTCTTCAGGAGGAGGAGGGAGGGGCTAGGACTGGAAATAGCTGATGGGGGCTAGGACTGGAAATAGGCTGATGAAGGGGCTAGGGTAGGACTGGAAATGGGCTGGTGGGGGGGCTTGAACTGGAAGTGGGATGATGGGAGGGCTAGGATAGGACTGGAAATGGGCTGATGGGGGGGGCTTCTACTAGAAATGGGCTGATGGGGGGGCTAGGATAGGACTGTCAATGGCTGATTGGGGGGCTAGGATTGGAAATGGGCCAATGGGGAGCTAGGATTGGAAATGGGCTGATGGGGGGCTTGGACTGGAAATGGGCTGATGGGGGGCTAGGATTAGAATTGGGTGATGGGGGGGTGGAGAATGGGACTAGAAGGGAATAGATGCTGGGTGGGGCTGGAACTAGAAGGGAGCTGATGTTGGGGGAGGACTGGAGAGATGGGGCTGGGGGAGTGAGGATGGAGAGGGGAAATGATATTTTGTGTGGGAGAGAAGAAAATTCTACGATTGGCTGGGTATTGGGAGAGTAAGTGGGGATTGAGGATGGAAGGGTGAAATTTGAGTGTATGAAAAAGGAATAAAGAAAGAAATGGAGGAAAGAGCAAAAGGGGAAAGATCAGTAAGTTAAAGTAGATGTAGAGAAAGAATGGAAAAAAAATTAGAAGAGCGAAGAAAGGACAAATGGACAGTAGATAATGGACAGTTAGCAGAAGACACAAACAAACCAGAAGAAAGTGATTGGAGCAATAAAATGCCCAAACAACAAAAGTTAGAACCTTTTTTTATTTTGAATTTATTTACTGGAATATTGCCGGCTCTGGGAAATGTGCATCGTTAACGTCTTTGAGTTTTTGTTTAGTACAAGAGGAGATTAATTTATAGTTTTATTTCTCCAGTGTTGTTGTATATTCCAAGTTTGGCTTTTGGGGTTCCCAGCTTAATTATTGTCTTCCTGTTTTTAAATTATGATTCCTTGTTCATTGTTTGGTGACGGTCTATGTTCTGCATGTGTAACTGAGCTGAGGTATTCTGTTTGTGTAGTTTCTATTTAACAGTGCCACTTGTTCTCTTTCCCTAGTAGGAGATCTATTGGTATTCTCTGAGATGTATTGGTTTAATATTTGCATTGTTGCCTTTTGATAGGTAGGGTATGGTGCTTTGTGAGTCCTGGTAGTGCAAAGATAAGCAGTGATAGAAGACAGACAAGAGATGAGACCAACAAGAGAAAAAAAACACCCATTTAACCTTACGCTACGCTACATAGTAGCAACAGTGAGGTGAGTGTACCGACCCACACAGCTAGGAGCAGGAGAAACTGAAAACATGGGTCCCAAACACAGTGCTTTTCTCCTACTCATAATCTGGTTTATAACACATCTGATAGTTCAGGCAGGAGTCCTCCCAAATCACTGTAATACTCTGTTTATACCACTCCAAACAATCATACAATGATATACCCCATGGCAACACCTGACCAAATACCCATCCAGATGCATACAAAGACTTATACCTATCAGATGTACCAACCTAACAGAGCCCAATAACTAGAACCCAATACTGGATGCCACAGTGAGCTGCATACTAATTAATGCCAGATCAGTTAGAAACAAGATAAATACCATAATAGATTTCATTCAGGACCCATAACACAGACATGTTTCTTAGAAACGGACTAAATATTAGTAAACCAGATCACTCCTCACAACTAGACTGCCTATAATTGCCCGAGAAAAACAAGAGAGGGAGAGATGATACTGGCCAAGACTTATAGAAACATAGAATCATAGAAAAATGACGACAGAAAAAGACCACATGGCCTATCTAGTCTGTCCTTCCATATCAACAACTACAACAGTCCCCTTTTTTCCTTTAGAGATCCTGTGTTTGTCCCATGCTTTTTTGAATTCAGACACTGTCCTCATCTCTACCACCTCCAGTGGGAGACTATTCCATGGATCCACCACTCTTTCCGTAAAGAAATATTTCCGCATATCACTCCTGAATCTACTCCCTTTCACCCTCATCCCATGTCCCCTTGTAGCAGAACTTGCTTTCAATCGAAAGCGGCTCTCCCCCTGTGCATTTATGCCACGGAGGTATTTCAAAATCTCAATCATATCACCTCTATCCCGCCTTTCCTCTAAGGTGTACATATTAAGATCCTTAAGTCTGTCCTCATATGCTTTATAATGAAGACCACTAACCATTTTAGTAGCCACCCTCTGTACTGACTCCATCCTGTTTATATCCATTTGAAG
The DNA here is from genome assembly GCA_033557465.1 of Ichthyophis bannanicus. Lineage (NCBI taxonomy): Eukaryota > Metazoa > Chordata > Amphibia > Gymnophiona > Ichthyophiidae > Ichthyophis > Ichthyophis bannanicus. The sequence goes on from CM066043.1 coordinate 118,111,665, forward strand.
GTGCAGTCTCCAGAATTACACACTATATTCCAAATGAGGTTGCACCAAAGACTTATACAGAGGCACTATCACCTCCTTTTTTCTGCTAGCCATTCCTCTCTGAATGCACCCAAGCATACTTCTAGCTTTTGCTGTCACCTTTTCTACCTGTTTAGCTACTATAAGATCATCAGACACAACCACACCTAGGTCCGCTCTTCTTTAATGGACAAAAGTACTTCACCCCCTATACTATATTGCTCCTTTGGATTGCTGCAGCTCAAATGCATGACCTTACATTTTTTAACATTAAATCCCAGCTGCCAAATTCTAGACCATTCTTCAAGCTTAGCTAGATCCCTCCTCATGTTATCTACACCTTCCTGGGTGTCTACTCTATTGCATATTTTGGTATCATCTGCAAAGAGGCAAACCTTACCCGACAGCCCTTCCACTATATCACTAACAAAGATGTTAAAAAGAATCGGACCAAGGACAGATCCTTGGGGCACACCACTGGTAATGTCCTTCTCCTCAAAGTGAGCTCCATTTACCTATACTCTTTGTCGCCTCCCACTCAACCAATTTCTAACCCAAGCAGTAACTTTAGGATCCATCCCTAGGGTGCTCAGTTTGTTTATAAGTCACCTGTGAGGAACGGTGTCAAAGGCTTTACTGAAATCTAAATACACCACGTCTAGGGCTCTCCCTCGGTCCAACTCCCTGGTCACCCAGTCAAAGAAATCAATCAGATTTGACTGACAAGACCTGCCTCTGGTGAATTCATGCTGCCTCGGATCCTGTAATCCGCTGGACTCCAGAAACCTCACTATTTTCTCTTTCAGCAACGTTTCCAATAATTTACTCACCACTGAAGTTAAACTAACTCACCTGTAGTTTTCAACCACATCCTTACTTCTGCTTTTGTGTAAAGGTACCACCTGAGCCTCTCTCCAGTCCTTTAGCACCACTCCTGACTCCAACGAGGCATTGAAAAGGTCAGTCAATGGAGCTGCTAGGACATCCGCAAGTTACCTCAGTATTCTAGCGTGTATCCCATCCGGTCCCATCGCTTTGTCTACTTTAAGTTGAGCTAGTTTCTCATGAACACAGTCTTCTGAAAATTGTTCAAGATACCGCTCGGTTCTGTTTCTGTTCCTGTTTGTGGGTGTTTTCTGAGGTCCTGTTCCTGGTTCTTCATCTGTGAACACAGAACAGAAATATTTGTTAAGCAATTCCGCTTTATCCTCATCTTCTTCCACATATTCCTCGCTTGAGTCTGACAAAACCACCTTTGCCTTCCTCTTCCCACTAACATATCTGAAAAATGTCTTATCCCCCATTTTATTGCATTGGCTATTTCCTCCTCTTTTCGAATCTTTGCTTTCCTGACTACTTTGCTAGCTTCTCTAAGTTTTTCTAAATATAGATGCCTGTCTTCCTTTCTCTGTGATCTCTTGCATTTCATGAAGGCCTCCCTCTTTTTCTTCACCTTTTCAGCTACTTCTTTCGAAAGCCATAGCGGTCTCCTTTTCCTTTTACCTTTATTTAGCATTTTAACAAAAAGGTTGGTTGCCCTTAAAATATCCCCTTTCAGTTTTGCCCACTGTTTTTTTACATCCCCCAGCTGTTCCCATCCCGCTAATGACTCCCTGAGGTATTGACCCATCTTGACAAAGTTAGTTTTCCTAAAGTCTAAGACCCTCACTTTTGAATGGATTCTAACAGCCCTAATACTGAACCACACCATCTGGTGATCACTGGATGCAAAATGATCGCCCACCTTAACATCAGAAACACTTTCACCATTGATAAGCATCAAGTCCAGTATGGTCCCTTCACGTATGGGGTCTGCTACCAATTGCCTGAATAGTTCTCCCTGTAGAGAATCCAGGATCTCCTTATTTCTAGATGATACTGCAGCAGGAATGTGCTAATCAACATCTGGCATATTGAAATCCCCTATCAGTAGCACTTCCCCTTTCCTATCAATGCTGGGTATGTCTTCAATTAACTCTCTGTCCACCTCTTCCTCTGGTGAGGGAGGTCTGTATATCACGCCAATAAAAATAGATTTCTCTTTCCCTCTTTCTAGTTTAACCCACAATGCCTCCTCTCTCCCTTTTAAGCTCTGTAATTCTAAAGCTGTAATATTATTTTTTACATATAGTGCCACTCCTCCTCCCCTTCTTCCTACCCTGTCCTTTCTGAATAAAGTATAGCCTGGTATAGTTACATCCCAGTCATGGTTTTCTGTGAACCATGTTTCTTTAGCTGCCACTAATCCAAGTCGGCCACTCCCACCAAAGTTTCAACATCAGGGATCTTATTTCCCATGCTACAGGCATTTATGCACACTGCTTTCCATATGTTACCCTTTTTAACCATTTTCATAAAGATATTTAATGTATCACCTGGGGGCTTTCACTTACCTCACCCATCCCCAACGAATCTAGTTTAAAGCCCCCTTCAGTAGAATAGCCAGTCTATTACTGAAGACGCGTCAACCTTTCTTGGACAGATGGACGCCATCTCTGCTCTGCAACCCTTGGAACAGCATCCCATGGTCCAGGAAACAGAACGCTCTCGATGACACCATCCACGCAGCCATGCATTCATCTCCAGGATGTGACCTCTCTGCCTTGGCCTTTACCCTCAACAGGGAGGATTGAAGAGAACACCACTTGTGCACCTATGTGCTTCACCCTCTGTCCCAGAGCCATAAAGTCACTTTTGATACGCTCAGAGGGATACCTGGCAGTATCATTTGTTCTGACATGGATTAGCAACATCGGATAATAGTCAATGGGTTTGATGAGTCTCGGCAAACTCTCTGTAACATCTTGGATTTTGGCACCTGGCAGACAGCATACCTCTCTGGACATCAAGTCTGGTCGGCAGATGGACGCCTCAGTACCCCTCAGAAGAGAGTCACCAACCACCTTTGCTTCCTTGTGGACACTGATTTTGCAATTTTGGGGTACTTGAGCTCTGGTTCTTCCCTTTCCAGGGATGCTTTCACCTCCTCTACTTCCAGGGCTGCATAATGGTTCTTCAATTCAAGGGCTGGAGAAGTTGGATTGGTGATTCTGCATGCCCTGGTGACTTGTGTCTAACCTTCATCATTCTGAAGGCACCCATCTTCTCCTCTGCTGGAGAGCTTGGTTGCTGCAAGAAGCATCTCATCAATGTATTTTTCACTGTCCTGAATGCTCACTTCAAACGCTCACTTCAAATTCAAAATGATATTAATGACAAGTACAGATAAATGTAACATATTGATAACTAACAAATACATCACACTTTGCCTCACCTACAGAGCTCCCCACTCCAAAGCCAAAGAGCTCTCAATTTGAAAGCGGTATGCTCTTTTCACCTTATCTCATAAACCCCTGCTGACCCTGGGAAACTTCAACCTCAACTCTACAACCCTAAAGGAGGCTATGTCATTCCTCAGAGCAATGGAAGCCATGAATCACACGCAAATAATTCACGAGCCCACACATAGGCAGACCAGATCTCATCTTTATATCATTAACAATGACAAAACAACAACACATAACTCCTCCAGTAATAACACCAACTCCCTGGTCTGACCACTATATAATAACATTCCACATAACAGTCCCAGCTCCGAACATTCACACCCAGGTGCCACATTCCTGAAGGAAATTTCACCTAAACTAGACAATGCCATTCCTGACCTCAGAAATATACTTGGGAAACTGGAACCATACCATCTCGAAAGTTGCACTTACACCCCACCATAGAACAGTTAAAATCCATAAGAGACAATCAACACCTTGGTATTCAAAGGAAATCAGAGATGCTAAAAGAAGCCTTAGAAAAAAGAGCAGAAATGGAGATGAACAAAGGATCAAAATACACTCTGTCTGCTTTGTACTCAAGGGTATTTGGGCTACTTTGGTCTTTATTGGAACCTCTCTGCTGATATGCCCTAACTTCAGTCTTTTGTTAGTATCTTTCAAGGATACATTGTTCCGAACCATGCACTCCTGGACGACTGTCGGCTTTCCTCTTTTTCAAGTTTAAAAGCTGCTCTATCTCCTTTTTAAAGGTTAATGCCAGCAGCCTGGTTCCATCCCGGTTGAGGTGGAGCCCATCCCTTCAGAAAAGCCCCTCCTTTCTCCAGAATGTTCCCCAGTTCCTAACACATCCAAAACCCTCTTCCTTGCACCATTGTCTCATCCACGCATTCAGACTCCAGAGCTCTGCCTGTCTTTTGGGTTCTGTATGTGGAACAGGAAGAATTTCGGAGAATGCTATACTGGAATTTCTGGATTTCAACTTCCTACCTAAAAGCCTAAATTTAGCCTCCAGAACCTCCCTTTCACACTTTCCTATGGCATTGGTAGTGACATGTACCAAGACAGCAGACTCCTCCCCAGCACTATCTAGGACCTTGTCTTAGTAGTGTGTGAGGTCTGCTACCTTCACATCAGGCAGGCATGTTACCAAGTGATCCTCACGTCCACCAGCTACCCAGCTATCTACATGCCTAATGATCAAATCACCAGCTATAATGGCTGTCTTGACCCTTCCCTCATGGGCACATGGCCCTTGAGAAACCTCCTCGGTGCGAGAGGGTTTTACATCACCTGGGGGACAGGTCCTAGCTACAAGATCACTTCCTGCCACACCAGGGTGATGCTCTCCTGTCACGTGACCTCTCTCCTCCATGGCAACAGGGATGCTGCCAGACTGGAGGTGGGACTTCATTACTACATCCCTGTAGATCTCATCTATATACCTCTCTGTCTTCCTTATGTCCTCCAAGTCCTATACTCTAGCTTCCAGAGATCGGACTCGTTCCCTGAGAGCAAAGAGCTCCTTGCACGTAGTACACACGTACGACCCCTCACCAACTGGGAGAAAATCATATGTGGGACACTCAATGCAAAAGACTGAAAGCCTCCACCTCGCTGCTGGACTGCTGTCTGCATCTTAGTTTTAGGGTTATATTTAGGTATTTAAGCTGTTTACTTACTAAGGTTTGCTGGGGATATTTATATTAATAAAACTATACCTAATATGTTTAATGGATTTTGTTCACCTGAAGCTTAACTAATCTCAGGTCTTTAATGTATGCCTGATGCGGATAAACAGTTGCATCTGAGAGTGAATATGGCACCTCCTTTCCTTTAAGAGGTTTAAGCACCTATAAAGCTATGATTATCCCAGGGATAGGTGGGAGTCGTGGAGGGAGGGAGGGAGAGAGGGAAAGAAGACATTAACACTAGAAGCCCCAAAAGGAATTTTACCTAGAAACCCCAAAGTGCATCAATTGATGCATTATCATGATGACTGCGTTTAGCATGAAATGCAGATGTGAATTAATGTAAAGTTACTTATTTGCTAAATATGTGCAGTATGTGATGTCATTACATGGCGTCATTCTGTGTTTATTGTTTGTAATGTCGGAGTAAAACTATAAACAGTGATTGAGATGCGCCACCTAGTGGGAACATGAATTTATATCTAGAAGCCCCAAAGTACATCAATTGACGCACCAAGACAATTAAGTGCGTCAATTGATGTACTTTGGGGCTTCTAGGTATAAATTCATTTTCCCGCTAGGTGGTGCATCTGTCATTAATTTTCGATGCACATATTTGAACATCTTGACCTTGCTAACAAAGTCATGGAACATGACTGACATGGTTCTAGCAGCGGCGCTGGTATACAACTTCGAAGATGCATTTGCGTCAATTGACGCACTTTGGGGCTTCTAGTGTTAAAAGCTGGCTGCTACACTGTACCCTGTCCCGTGCTTCTAAGGTAATCTGTGACCAATTTCCTGGATGATTTACACAGTCTTTGCTTGTATAGGAGTCTTTCAAAATGCCCCTTTGATCTGTCCCTTGGCTTTAACACCTATTTAATACAATTTCACAGGTCTCTTTGTAAAGATCTCTAGAAACAATTTATTGCTAAAAGAATACTGACACAGTTTTTTCTTGTATGCTAAGTACTCTGAGTTGATTTAAATTAAAGCTCTTTGCTGATACTAGGCTCTGACTGAGTATGAAATTTAAACTAGAAGCTCTCTGCTGAGTTTTAAATGTAACCAGAAAGCTCTCTGCTGTGTTTTCAATTTAAACTGAAAGCTCTTTGCTGGTACTAGGCGCTGACTGAGTATTAAATTTAAACTAGAGGCTCTCTGCTGAGTTTTAAATTTAACCAGAAAGCTCTCTGATGTGTTCTGAATTTAAACTGACAGCCCTCTGCTGGGTTTTAAACTTAAACTGAAAGCTACCTGTTGAGTTTTCAATTTAGCTAAAAGCTCTTTGCTGATACCACTGGTCAACAAATTTTTACAAAAGTCATGTTACTGAAATAAAAATAGTCATTTCTTATCAATTTTTATATGCTGAACACGAATATGATAGTGAAATTGCAAAGTTGGCTCTAGTTTTTTTGTAATCTACAAGAATTAATGTTTACATCACAAAATGCATGTTGATAGTAAATATAATAGGCCTTTGGTTAATACATGTAAAAAAAAAACAAGTCATAGATTACTTCTTAGATTTTTTCGCCATCCTTGCGATATCCTGGTGAAAACGTTCACCCTGTTCATCACTAACTATACCACAGTTGTCAGGAAAGAAATCGAGATGGGAATCAAGGAAATGGATCTTTAGAGACATATTGAAGCCAGGTTTCTGATACTGCATCAATATGTCTTCTACTAGTTCCTTGTAGTTTTCTGCCCTAACATTCCCGAGAAAGTTTGTTGACACTAGGCGAAAAGCATTCCATGCTTGTTTCGCATCACCCTGCAGCAAGTTGTTGAACCGGTCATCTTTGAAGAGCTCTCGAATCTGAGGACCCACAAAAGCTCCCTCTTTAATCTTTGCTTCGCTGAGTCTATTTATAGACTTTTTGAAACTGAGTCTGAAGGCTGTGCTTTTGAACAATGGAAACCGTCTTCCATCTATTCCAGTAGCGCATGCCGTCCACATGAAAGAGACATACGATAACTTAAAGCATCTACTGACTTCCTTTAACTATAACAAGTACAGTTGGCACCTCTGTGGTGACTTGAAGGTAGTTGCCCTTTTAATGAGACTGCACCAGGGATATATAAAATACATGTGTTTCTTATGTGAGTGGGATAGCCGAGCAAGGGATTGGCACTACTTGCGGAAGGAAGGGAATCGCAGACAAAATGTAACAGTTGGAGAGAAGAATATCCAGCACTCAGCTCTGGTTGAGGCTCACAAAATCCCGCTACCACCCCTTCACATCAAACTAGGTTTGATGAAAAACTTTGTGAAAGCCATGGACTGCACTTCGCCAGCTTTCCGATACCTGCATGATAAATTCCCTTGACTCAGCAAAGCAAAGTGGGAGAAGTATCTAGGGGTTCAGTGGGAAGGAAGGGACTGGGAAAGGGTGTTTGGTACTCTAAGTTATCAATTTTGGAAGCGTTGGCTGAAAATGATTATAAAATGTTGTATTGTGCTTATACTACCCCCTGAAAATGGTCCACTACAATGCTGGCTGACTACTGCTGGACACTCCCCAGAGAAGCTCCCGAACAGCTGTACAAGAGACAGGCAAATAAATCTAAGAAGTAGTCTATGACTTGTTTTTTTACAGGTATTAATCGAAGGCCTATTATATTTACTATTGACATGCATTTCATGATGTAAACATTAATTCTTGTAGATTACAAAAAAACTAGAGCCAACTTTGCAATTTCATTGTCATATTTGTGTTCAGCATATAAAAATTGATAAGAAATTACTATTTTTATTTCAGTAACATGACTTTTGTAAAAATTTGTTGACCAGTGTACTAGGCCCTGACTGATTGAACAAATACACTGGATTCTAATTTACACAGATTAATCAGCTATAATCTAAATAATTCTCTTTCCCCCAAGATTTAGAAAAAATTCCCAGAAGTAAATAATTATAATTGCAGATCTCTCTCCAGATGTAGTAGTCCCTTTTTGTAGTCCTTCAAGCTTACCATTCATGGTGAAAATTGAGGAAAAGACACTACAGCTACAGGACCATATTTATTTATTTAACATTTCTTTTATGCTGCCTTTCATGATATCAAGGTGGTTTACATTGAACAAACTGAAATTACAGTGAACAGGGTGTTATAACTTGGAGATAACTATTTTTCAGGGAACATGGGCAATGGAGAGTTAAGTGGCTTGCCCAAGATCATGAGGAGCACCTGTGGGACTAGAAGCCCCAGTCCTTCTGGCCCAAGGTTGCTGTTTTCTAGTGGGATTTGAACCCCTGACCTTCTGGCCTGAGGTAACTTGCCCCAACCACTAGGCCACTCCTCCCTCCCATATTAATCTACATGCTCCACTGGATCTACACCAACATGGATTCAAGCCAAACCATGGAGTGGAAACATTACTAACAGCACTCACTGACCACATCATCAGAGAAATAGACAGTATAAAAAAGGGAATGATTCTAATATTCCTTGACATAACAGCTGCTTTCGACTCTGTGTCACACACCATCATGCTAAAACGCCTTAAGGAGATTGGTCTCTATAACAACACGTTAAAATGGTTCAAATCATACTTACAAGACAGACAGCAAAATGTTGAATGCGGGAAAGACATATCTTCTCCCTTCACATTAAAGCAAGGAGTCCCACAAGGATCAGCAATATCAGCCCTTCTATTTAACCTATACATTCAGTAAGTTTGTGAGGTCATACAAAAACATAACGTCTACTATAAAATCTATGCCGAAGACATCATTCTGTATACATCCTTTGATACTGAAACCCCAGACTACACAGCAATAACCAAATGCCTCACTGAAGTCTCAGGATGGCTCAACATGCACAATGTCAACATAAACTACAACAAAACAGAAGCACTCTTAATAACAAGAAACAAGAGATTCACATCTCCTCACACTATAGCCCTAAATGACAGGCACTTAACTGTCAAAGATGAAGTGAAATACCTAGGAGTCATCCTCGATTGGAGCCTGAACCTACAAGCACATATCAACAAAACACAGAATGCATACTATAAATTAAAAACCATACGTAAACTAAAGCCCTTCTTAGGTCATAACGACTTCAGAACAGTCCTACAAGCAATAGTCATGCCACTGCTTGACTTCTGCAACTCATTGTACTAAGGCCTACCAGCTACTACCATCCACTTGCTGCAGCCCGCATCCTCACAGGGACAAACAAACAAGACAGCATAACCTCAATACTGACTCAGCTACACTGGCTCCCGATAAAGAGTCGTGCAAGATTCAAGGCAACAAAATTGTTCTCGTTGTACGGCTCTCAGTCTAACAGCAAAAACACACTACCTGTAGCTACTCCAACTGAATTCCCCAAGATAAGGAAGACCACATCCGACAAAGCTTTATCACTGTATGCATCAAGTTTATGGAACCCTCTCCCTGAGGATGTCAGAACTATGAAGGACACCAAGGACTTCAGGAAAAGTTAAAAACATTCCTGTTTATTGAACACTTTGGTAACATCACATAAAACAACACAAACACTCCCCCACTCAGGCACCAGAGAATAAATAATGACCAACACCACACAAGCATAAAGGACCACCCCAATTGTAAATAAGTTACACTTGTAAATAAATTAAGAATCAAACTGTTAATGATTGTTTATGACCTCCCTCTATGTACATCCTTTCCCCAAAATGTCAATGTATCCAAGTTACAGAGTTGAGGTTAAATCATATTGTTACAATGTAAACATCTGAGTTCAATGTAAACCACCTTGATTTAAGGAAAAGGTGACATATAAATACTGTTAAACAAATAAAATAAATAGACAGTGCTGTTATGATAAAATCTGGTAGCCTTTCTTTATCTAGACACTCATTGAGGCGTGTTTACTAAAAGTTAGTACATGTTAACAGTATGCAAATATTTATGCAAATGAAGTCCCATTATGCAAATGAGACCCCACAATGAGGCTCCGCACATGGCCCCACATCCCTCTTGGGCCGCCCATGAAAAAAATTATTTTGTTTTCAGAATAAACACCCAAGCAAATGGCCCTGGCCCCTCTTGGGCCTCTAATATATGTAGTGTTACAGATACACTCTTGCTCCAGGCTTTCCTCAGCTGTAGCAGTTCCTTAATCAGTCTTAGCAGCCCTATTCTGCTGGGTGAGAGAATGCTCCTCCAGCACAGACTGGTCTAAGGTAAGAAGAAACTGCTTCTTCCCCAAAGTTCCTGCACTCTGGGCCACAACTCAGTAGTACTCTGTCAGTCTTTAGCAACAAGGCAGCATATCCACAAATAAAGTAAACAGCAGCTCTCTATAGCACAAGAGTCCTTCAGCTGGGTAGAACTCTAACATCAAGGCTGAAGGCACAGTAGTCACAGCTCCTACCTTGGCAGCAGTAATCCACCTTCTAAGGTAACCGGTGATATTCCAGAAATCCCCAGGCTCCTCTCTCCCTCTCCAGGTCCCTTGCTTGCTGGGATAAACCCTGGGGCTGGGCCACACCCTCCCCAGGCATTCTCCAGCCCTTTTCCCTTAAAGGGACAGGGGTTTAAATCCCTTACAAAGCAATACCGCACTTGTGCTAGGCTTGGCTGGGGAGTTTTCCTGCAGGAGATGGGGAGTTTGTTACACACTCCATCACACTGCACTAAAAAGGGAACAGGGACAGGCCAGGGAGTCAAAGTGCATATAAAGATTATGGGGAATGTTTACTAACGTGCTCTACCCAGTAGCATGGGGCTTAGTGCATGGTTAGAGCACCATGTAAAAAAGTAGCACAGACCCCCGTGCAAACAGGGGAGCATGCAGTGGAGTGGGGACTGGGCAGATTGGGGCAGAACATAGACATCAATGGCACTTTGTGATCAGTGCAGGTATTAGTAGCTCACGCGATTGCTGCTATTTATCATGGGTGCTCTTAATGCCACCTCTGCACCGCACTACCTGCAGGGAGATGGACGCGCGCACATCCTGAAGTTGGCACGGGCCCCCCTCTGGGAACATGGTGCAGACTTGCGTTACCAGCGCAGGCTTTAATAAACATGCTGCTATATTTTCAGATCCCTATGCATACCTTATTATGCAAACCTTGCACCTGCTCCTGTACAAGAGCAACTACCCCAAACTCTGTGCACTGGCCCCATTTCCAAAAAGAAAACTCTGCAGAGTTTCCCTTTGAAATGTGCTTGAAGGCTTGCAGGTAATATCATTATTGCCTTTACTGAGTTTAAAAGGAAGCTTTGTATACAGCATCTTAAGAAATCCCTTTGTGTGTGAGAGAAGATAATTTCATCCTCAATAATTAATATATTATCTGGACAGGACCGTGCCATTCATGAACTCAGAACATATATACTGTATGCTGGTCCACTGCACACATTCGGAGCACAGTAAACATTCTGTAATTCCATGCCGTCTTTTCCAAGTGGTTTCCTTGCTCTGATGCCAGCATGAATATTTTATTGATGGGCTTTCTTAGCTGCTAGTCCCTCTGAATTACAGTAAGCACAACTAATGTTTAAAACCATTTAATGTTCATAGTAGGATTAATAACAACTATATACCACTCTTTATTTCTCCAGGAATTTCATTTTTGTGAGCTTTCAACTCAGTACTTCCGGCATGCATTAAGGAAGCTGTTGGTTTCCTGTATTTTCCTCAGTGAGTCATATTGTAATTCTGCTTCCCAGTTACATAGACTAACCAGCCTTCCTGTTGATGGGAGGGGGAAGAAAGGGGTATACCAATTCTAATACCATCCAGTGAATTGTAGACATCTTAAGACTATTTCAGTTCACTTGCCTAACCAAAACATGGAAAATAGGATTCCCCAAAACATGTGGGTAAACTTTCAAAGGAATCTAGCCACCTACTAAGAGACGTAGTTGCTTAAATCAAAGCCTTTGAAAATATATCTGTAGCAAGACTACTACTACTACTACTACTACCATTCATCATTTATATAGCGCTACAAGGCATACACAGCGCTGTACAGATACATATAAAAGACAGTGCCTGCTCGTCAGAGCTTACAATCTAATCAAGACAGATATTAGCTGAGAACAAGGGTACAAATAAGAAAAGGAAGGAAAGCAAGGGATCAAAGCCTCCAAAACTGAACTCGCTACAAACATCCAAAACATAATTAATCAATCACTCTTAAAGGCATCATGCCGGATGCTCTTAAGCTCACCTCCATCCGTCCCACCATAAAAAATAATACATTAGATCCAAAAGACCCAAGCTCATACAGGCCCATAGCCAGTTTACTGTTCATTGCTAAAATAGTAGAAAAAATCATACAACTCCAACTACAAGAGTATATTGACCTACACGTGCCCCTGGACTTCCACCAATTCGGATTCCGCCCCTTCTACAGCATTGAAACCTTACTAATAATGCTGATGGATAACCTCATTAGAGGAACAGACGACAACAAACAATGTTTCATCCTCCCTTTCATAGATATAGCCGCCGCATTTGACAAAATCAACCATAACACTAATTGATAGGCTAGCAAACCTGGGAATAGGAGGCACTGTCTTCAAATGGTTTATGTCATATATATCACACATGTCCAACTAGGCCAAAATAGCTCAGAAACGTTCTCACAAGGACAGGGAATTCCACAAGGTTCGGCCCTCTCGGCCCTCCTTTTTAATCTATACCTACAGCCCATCACGAACATATTTAAAAAATTCAAAATTAACCATTACATTTACACCGATGACATCATGCTCGCTTTCCCCATAAACACTAGCAGGCCCTCATACCACAATCTATCTGAATGCAAAGGGAGAATTTGAGAAGAAGCTTGCTGCGGAAGCAAAAACGTGAAGTAAAGACCTTTTCAAGTACATTCGTAGCAAAACACCTGTGAGAGAGTCAGTTGGTCCATTAGATGATAAAGGGGTTAAAGGAGCACTAAGAGGCGACAAGGCGATAGCGGAGAGATTGAATGACTTCTTTGCTTCAGTCTTTACTGAGGAAGATGTAGGGATGTTACCCATGACTGAAGTGGTATTTAAAGGTGCGGAAGAATTGAAGGAAATATCGATACATCGGGAAGATGTATTACAACTATTAGATAAACTGAAGGGTAGCAAATCACCTGGGCTGGATGGTATACATCCAAGGGTGTTGAAAGAACTGAAATACGAGATTGCAGACCTGCTATTAGTAATCTGTGAACTATCATTAAAATCATCTCTAATACCTGAAGATTGGAGGATCGCCAATGTAACACCAATTTTTAAAAAGGGTTCCAGGGGTGATCCGGGAAACTACAGACTGGTGAGCCTGACATCAGTACAGGGGAAAATGGTAGAAACCATCATAAAGAATAAAATTACTCAGCATGTAGATAGTCATGACCTAATAGGAGACAGTCAACATGGCTCTAGACAAGGAAGATCTTGTCTTACTAATCTGTTATGTTTCTTTGAAGGAGTGAATAATCAGGTGGACAAAGGTGAGTCAGTTGATATTGTGTATCTGGACTTTCAGAAAGCCTTTGACAAGGTCCCTCATCAGAGACCTTTGGCAAAACTAAAGAGTCATGGGATAGGAGGCAATGTACTATTGTGGATCAGGAACTGGTTAAAAGATAGAAAGCAGAGGGTAGGGCTAAATGGCCAATTTTCCCAATGGAGAAAGGTGAATAGTGGTGTACCCCAGGGATCTGTGCTGGGTCCGCTGCTTTTTGACATATTCATAAATGACCTGGAAAGTGGAATAACGAGTGAGGTTATCAAATTTGCAGATGACACAAAACTATTTAAAGTTGTTAAAACCCAAGAGGATTGTGGAAAATTGCAAGAGGATCTTGATAAATTGGAAAACTGGACATCAAAATGGCAGATGAAATTTAATGTGGACAAGTGCAAGGTTATGCACCTAGGGAAGAACAACCCAAACTATGGTTACACGATGCAAGGTTCCACATTAGGAACCACCACCCAGGAAAAAGATTTAGGCGTCATTGTGGATACCATGTTAAAACCCTCGGCCCAGTGTGCAGCGGCGGCCAAGAGAGCAAATAGAATGCTAGGTATGATAAGGAAAGGAATGGAAAATAAAATAAAAGATATTATAATGCCTCTATATCGTTCCATGGTGAGACCGCACCTTGAATATTGTGTGCAATTCTGGTCGCCGTATCTTAAAAAGGATATAGCGATTTTAGAAAAGGTTCAGAGAAGAGCCACCAAAATGGTAAAGGGGATGGAAGGATACTCCTATGAAGAAAGGCTAAAAAGGTTGGGGCTCTTTAACCTGGAAAAGAGACAGCTGAGGGGAGATATGGTAGAAGTCTATAAATTAATGAATGGAGTGGAACGGGTAAACGTAGATCGATTGTTTACCTTATCAGAATATAGAAAGACTAGGGGACATGCAATGAAGCTACAGGGTAAACTATTTAAGACTAATAAAAGAAAATATTTTTTCACTCAACGTGTAATCAAACTCTGGAATTTGTTACCGGAGGATGTAGTAAAGGCTGTTAGTGTAGCTGGGTTTTAAAAAAGGTTTGGACAAGTTCCTGGAGGAAAGGTCCATAAACCATTATTAAGAAAGGACCCAGGATATCAATGCTTGAACCAATACAAGCATTGTGGAACCTGTGTCCCTTGGGGAAACTGCTAGGTACGTATGACCTAGATTGGCCACTGTTGGAAACAGAATACTGGGCTTGATGGACCTTGGTCTGACCCATTATGGCATATCTTATGTTCTTATGTTCTTAATGTATCAGTGAAGCTGAATCCTGGCTAGAAACCAACTACCTCAGCATTAACCTTAAAAAAACTGAAGCTATGTTCGCATCAAGAAAACGCGATGCAATCTACCTAAAAACCATAATAATCAACAACACCACTATCCCTGTTAAACAAGAGGTAAAATACCTCAGGATAATATTAGATCACACACTCAGTATGCTCCCCCATATAAAGCACACAGTAAAAACTATATTCTATAAACTAAAGACCATATAGCACCTAAGACCCCTCCTCGACACCCATGATTTTAGGTCTGTAGTCAACTCATTAATTACCCCCCACTTCGACTATTGTAATAGTCTACTGAATGGCCTACCACTTAAAAACACAAATATACTCCAAAGAGCCCAGAACATCTCTGCCAGGGTGATAGCAAAAGCACGTCCAGCCGACCACATAACCCCCATTCTACATGAACTACACTGGCTCCCTATAAATAGCCGGATAAAATATAAAATACTCTTAACAACATTCAAACTCCTCAATGAAATCTCCCCCTCACACCTAACCACCCTTCTACACTCCCCACCAGAATCCAGAACATGCAGACAAAATGCAACCCACTCACTTGACATACCCAAAACCATCTGCAAGACAAAGAAAACTACAAGCTCCAGAGCCTTTTCATTTACTGCCCTGACCCTCTGGAATGAACTTCCACTGACCCTCCTCATGACAAAAGAACTCCAACTATTCAGAAAAGGACTCAAACACACCTTTTCACTGAACATTTTGAAAACCCAACTGAAATCCCTCACCTCCCACGAGCTACCTCCCAACAAACACAGAACCAACTTACTAACCTCCAGAACCCACAGCCTATTAACCCCCCCCCCACACCCCTTACCTAAACAACCCCAGAATTTCAACCCACCCTAACCAAAGAAAAAGACAAATCAAGGCCAGCTCCTGTTTATATGTAACTACAAAGCTGACACATAAGTTTGTTTGTACAATATGTTCCTTGTAAATAGTTAATACCGCTGTTCCATGTAGAAGTTGTTTGTAAATACCGTAGTTAATACTGCTGTTCCATGTAAAAGCTGTTTAACTGTTCTCTGTTCTCTGTAAACCACCCTTGATCTCTGGAAGGGGCGATATAGAAGAAATGTATAAATAAACAAATAAAATAAAATCAGGATCCAAACGCAACCTGGAGTGGAGGAGTAGCCTAGTGGTTGGGGCAAGGTACCTCAGGCCGGAAGGTCGGTGGTTCAAATCCCACTAGAGGACAGCAACCTTGGGCCGGTAGGACTGGGGTTTCTAGTCCCACAGGTGCTCCTTGTGGTCTTGGGCAAGCCACTTAACCCTCCATAGCCCATGTTCCCTGTAAAATAGTTATCTCCAAGTTATAATGCCCTGTTCAATGTAATTTCAGTTTGTTCAATGTAAACCATACTGATGCAGAATAGCGCGGTATATAAGAGAATATAAATAAATAAATAAAATCTCAAAGAAGTGAGTCTTTAGCATAGATTTGAAAAGGGGAAGAGATGAAGCCTGACGTACAGACCCAGGAAATCTATTCCAGGTACACAGAGCAGCAAGGTGAAAGGAACGAAGTCTGGAGTTAGCAGAGGAAGAAAAGGGCATAGAGAGAAGCAAGTCAGTAGAAGAGCAGATTTCACAAGGAAGGGTGTAGGGAGAGAGGAAAGAAGAGCAGTAGAATGAATGCATTTCTAGGTCTGAAGAAGTTTGAACTGGATATGGAAACAGTACGAGAGCTAATGAAGAGGAGTTACGTATATGAGTATATCGGGGCTGGTGGAAGATTAGCCGCACAGCAGAGTTCTGAACAGATTAAAGGGGAGATTTATTTATTTATTTATAATGTTTTAATTACATAACAATGAAAATAAAAAAAATGCAATGCAATATACTATACATACAATAACATATAGCAATTAAACATAACTCCAGTCCACATCAAGGAGCCGTTCAGTATAAAAAGGAAAAAAACTACTAACCTGATAGGTAACCAGTGATAAAAAAAATTTAAAGCTCCCTTAACTAAGTCAAGAGACAGAAAAAAAAATATTCATCAGAATAATTAACTAAGTCTTGTCTTTTAAAAATTCTAATAATTGTTCTACCTCAAAGAAAACATACCGTTTACCCTGAAAAGTTATCTGACATTTACAAGGAAATTTCAAATAAAATAAAGCTCCTAGGGCCAAAACATGTGGGCGAACCTCCAAAAAGGCCTTACGACGCCTTTGTGTGACCCTAGACACATCAAGAAAAATTTGAATTACTTGTCCACAAAATTTCTCAGCTTTCTTTTGAAAATAAGCACACAGAATTCTATTTTTATCCATCTCTGATACCAAAGTAACTAACAACATAGCTCTTGAGGAAATATCATCGCTAGTGGACTCCAAAAACTCAGATATATCCAAAGTAGAAGAGGCTAAATGATCATATTGTGCTCCCCCCTCCCACTCCCCCTCCACCCCTTTAACTAATCTCCCCGAGGGAAGATAGTATATTCTAGATAGAACTATTGATTTCACATCAGTAAATAATAACACTTCTTTAAGATATTTTTGAAAAGTATTTCAGGAGAGAGATAATGAGTTCGGGGAAAGTTCAATAAACGTAAATTCTTAGAACGTAAAGAATTCTCCAATATCTCATCCTGATGATGAAGCGAACTGGAATCTTGCACAAAAGTAGCCAATACACCTTGCTGAGAACGACTCTGTGTCTCCTGAGTGCCAGTCAATCTCTCCAATGACAACAATCTGGTTTCATGATCAGATAATTTTACCACCGTTTCCTTAGAAAAATCAGACACTTTCTGAAAGGAAGTCCCAAGAGCCAACTCCATCCGAGAGACAACGACCCAAATATCTTTCAAAGACACATCTATGGGTGGAGCTTGGCCTTCCCCAACCAAAGCAAAGGTTATCACTGAAGGAAGAGGAGGTGGTAGTTTCTCTGAAGGAGAATCTATTCATAGAAACGAGGAAGGAAGCGAGACCTGTCCGGTTTCCCCCTGACCCACTACTCCTGGTGGGAGACGGGAACCAGAAAGTAGATTGTCCTCTTCACTGGACGGAACTAAACCCATTTCATTAGGAGAGGTAATAGATGAAACAGTACTCACAGTTGAAATATCCTCCAGCCCTGCAGCAGGCAACTGAGCTGAGAACGATAACTCCCCCATACGAATATGGGCATCCATCGGACCCACCACCTCAACCGCCTTTGTCTGGACAGATAGTGGGTACCGCTTCTTTCTCTTCCCCATTACAGGGGCTCTCTCCTTGTGCCAAAGTGCACCGAAGGGGCACCAAAGGGGCAGGACCTGCCCCTTCGGGCACATGCCTGCGACCGCGTCCCGCGGTGGGGCCAGATAGATATAGCCCTTCAAACCTGCTGGCCCAATCAGAGCAGCCTTGCGGCATCGGATCCAATCAGGTAGATGAGTCTCGATCGCACAGGAAATCAGCTGAGCACCTCCGAAGGGGAGAGAGCTGACTCAGAGGGAGACCAGCAAGGAGAAGGTTACAATAGTCTACACGGGAGGTGACTAAGGAGTGGATACATGTTTTAGTAGTGTGCTCAGAAATGAAGGGGCGTATTTTGTTAATGTTATAGAGAAAGAAACAAAAGGTTTTAGCAACTAATTGGATGTGTGTAGAGGAGAAGCAAGAGTCAAAGATGACCCCAAGTTTGTTGGCTGAGGAAACAGGAAGTAGAAGGGTGTTATCTACAGAGAAAGAGAAAGAAGTAGTGAGAGGAGGATTTAAGGGATAAAATAAGAAGTTTGATTTTGGCCATGTTCAATTTCAAATGGCGGTGAGACATCCAGGCAACGATGTCAAATAGGCATGCAGAAACTCGGGCCTGGAGTGTTGCAGAACTATCAAGTGTAGAGATATAGATCTAAAAGTCATCAGCATAAAAATGGTATTGAAAGCCATGGGAGGCGATGAGAGCACCAAGGGACTGGATATAGAGAGAGAAAAAGAAAGGGCCCAGAACAGACCCGTGGGGTAAACCAACTGATAGTGGAATAGCAGCAGAGGAGGAACCACCGCTGAAAGAACTATGGGAGAGATAAGAAGAGAACCAGGAAGACACAGAGCCCCTAAAAGCAAGTGAGGGCAAAGTATCAAGGAGAAGATGGTGGTCAACAGTGTCAAAAGCAGCAAAAAGGTCAAGAAGAATGACGACTGAGTAAAGAACCTTGGAATTAACCAGGAACAGGTTTCTGGAGACTTTGGCAAGAGCCATCTCAGTAGAATGTAAGAAATGAAAGCCAGATTGAAGTGGATCTAGTAGGGCTTGAGAGGAAAGAAATTCAAGGCAATAGCAGAGAACTGCATGTTCAAAAAGTTTGAAAATGACAGGAACAAGGGAGATGGGTCAATAATTAGAAGAACAAGTGCGGTCAAGTGAAGGCTTCTTGAGGAGAGATGTGACCATGGCATGCTTGAAGGCTGCAGGGACAGTTGCAGTGGAGAGCAATAGGTTGAGAATATGAGAGATGGAAAGGATGATGGAGGAGGAGATGGAGTTAAGGAGATGGGTGGGGATAGGATCAGAGGAACAGGTAGTAAGTTTAGAGGAGGAAAGAAGACACCCAAATGTCCCTTTCATTTAGTAAAAGGAGTGTACCAAAGCATGATGTCTTTGGCATTCAGCTGAGCACCAAGAAGATGAAAGAGAAGTGGTGCAACTCTGTGCTCAATTAAAGGAACTACCTAGAGGCAAAGCAAGAAACAACAATGACGAGCTCCTGCATATCTGTTGAAGGACTTCTGAGGAGGAGTGTTCAAAGACACTTAAGTCAAGGCACTGCAGGGGTCTTATCAGGAGCTACTGGACAGAACTTTGAGATTGAGACTCTGAGTCCCAGAGAGTCTGCACACTGACTGGGACTAGTGTCTGAGGTTCTGTCTAAACCAGAAAGAACATAGGGTCTGATATTGAAAGTGGTTAACGTGGTTAGCAGAGCTGCTAACCCCTGTTAATCGCGGTGAATGGGATATTCAGTGGCACTAACATGCATCGGGGCATTTCGGGGGCATTCCATGGCGGAGTGGAGGTAGCACATCGCTAACCGGGTAGCGGCTCAATATTGCCACTGGCTGGTTAACGATGTGGTGAACCCAGATATTCAGTGCCAGACTGGATATGACCCCAGCATTGAATATCTGGGTTTAATGTCAGCAACGGCGGCTAGCCATGTCAGCAGCACTAGCCGCCAACACTGAATATTGGACCCATAGTAACTAAATATTTGGACAAGGAAAAGGATCAAGTGTGGAGTTTGAACTTCTAATTGGTAAGAGCTCAAGTACTTGGACTGGAATAAGAAGTCAAGAGCCTATAAGTGATTTGTTAAATTTCTGTTTGCTACCTGTTAACAAGTGACATTTTTTGGTAACTGAGGATTTGTTGTGTGAGACTTGAATTTTGTGAGTAAACTACACCGGGTTCAGAACCATATTCTTGCCTAGACTGATTCTCCTTGTTTTGAAAGAAGTAGAGTGTGTGAGCCACTGATGCAATAGACCTCCCAGGATTTTCTGGTCCCATGCCAAGACCCCTATAAAGCTCAAGGAGTGAGAGTTAGCTGAGGAAGTCTGGCTCCTGGAAGATTGTATTCCCAGACTGTCTTTCAGCACTGCACACCATTGAAAGGGACATAATCCTGGCAAGGGTTACAGGATGAACATTCTGGGTCCTTGTCCCAGAAGAGTTACCCCTAATGGATGATGCAGTGGGTTAGTCTTACATTCCAATCCACCTGCAATAGTAACTCCCTGTAGCTTTCAGAGAGAACTGTAAGAAGCAGTGAGAGGAGGAGCTTAGGGTATTCCTTTACAGGAGTCCACGGGGGGGGGGGGGGGGAGGAAGGGGCCCTTCTCCACAGGAACCGAAGCAGTATGATGTGTCCTTTCTACATGAGCGATCAAGGAAGATGGAGCAGAGAGAGATCTGAACAGTAAACCACCTGGGCTTGCATTTCAAGCTAACAGCTTTGAACAAGAGTGGACATCTGAGAGAAAGGACACTGAGAAGAAGTCTTGAAGTATTCTGGAGGACTGAGAAGAGCATTTGTAATGCAGAAGTGACAACAGACTTTTGGTTCTGATACTCCTGTTGTGGTGAATGGCACATAAACTAGACTAGTAAATAGACCTGGTGTGTTCATTGCATGCACTTCGCTACTACATTCCAGTTATAGATCCCTGAGGCAGATGGGTTCTACAGCAATCAGAGAAGTACTATTTTATTTGAAAATAAAAATGATAAAAAAGTGATTTTTGGCTGATGTTTTGATGCAGTGTATCTTGGACTTTTGGACTGCACATGAGAATGAACTGAAGCTGATGATTGGTTCATGTAGCTATGTTTGGTGGTGTTACTGCAGTGTTGCTGTGTTAGACTTCCTGAGGTTTTGGTGGTTTTAATATATTGAAAAATATATTGCCATAGTTTCCTTTCTGTATGGTTATTGTTTTTATTTTCTGCTAGGCATGAGTGGGTGGGTTAGGTTGTAAAAGCAGATAGCTGGCTGGGTGAAGGTTAACTAAAGCGAGACCTAAGATAGATGAGCTAACAAGACAGCTGGGGCCAAGGGGTCAGTAATAGTTGACTTCTCAGAAAGCTATACTCAGAAAACGCTGAAGATACCTATCTTCTTAGAAGTAGCTGCGTATCGAAATGACAAAAATAGCTATTGGTCCCTGAGACGGTGGCTGTGGTTAAAATACTTATATCTCTCTGCTGACTATGTGCATGACACTATCTCTACTAATTTCCTGCCTTTCTGCTATCTGTGTGCTGGATTTATCCACTGCACTATCTCCATTTTGTGATCTTTATTTCCCGTCTTATTCCCCGTATTTGCATTAAGCTGTCTTCTCCCTTGTCTGAAATCTTTTATATCACTGACTGCAAAATGGCACCCATTGCAGTTTTGTTTCTGTTTCACTGAATGAGGTAAGATGGGATTGGCTAGTCAAGGCTGTGAGTCTTCGAGTGGCACAAACGCTTCAAGACTGGCTGCGAGGAGGTAGAGGATGACCCCAAGTCAGGAAGGCCTTCCACGACAAAGACGGCTGAGAACACTGACAGAGTGAACCAGCTGGTGTGGAGTGATCGCAGATTGATGGTGCAGATGATAGCTGAGGAGTTCAGCCTGAACAGGGAGCTAGTGCGGACCATCTTGGTGCAGGAGCTGGGAATGCAGAAGGTGTGTGCCAAGATGGTGCCCAGGCTTTTATCGGATGACCAGAAGGAGCACCGGGTCTATGTTTGTCGAGACTTGCTAGAGAAGATCAGAGAAGATCCAGAGATCATTGGCTGAGTCATCACAGGATACGAGACTTGGGTTTCCAGTATGACCCTGAAAGCAAGAGACAGAGCCTGCAGTGGAAGACTCGACTGTCACCCAGACCCAAGAAGGCATGCATGTCCAAATCAAGGATCAAGGTCATACTGATCGCATTCTTTGACCAGAAGGGAGTGGTCCATCATGAGTTTGTGCCTGAGGGTCAGTCAACCAGCACTTCTACCAGCAGGTCCTCAATCTCCTCCATGACCGGGTTTGGAACAGCAGGCGGGCTCTGTGGAGAGACAAGTCATGGCTGCTCCACCACGACAATGCACCCGCACACACCACGCTCAGTTTTAGGCAGGTCTTGGCCAACAAACAGATCACAGCTCTTGACCACACTCCTTATTCCCCAGATCTCGCACCATGCGACTTCTGGCTGTTCCCCAGGCTGAAGACTGTGCTCAAAAGAACTCATTTCGCCTCTGTAGAAGAGACCAAGGACACTGTGATGAGGGAGCTAAGGCACCTCAAGGAGGAAGACTTTACCGAGTGCTTCCATACGTGGCAGAAGCGAATGCAGAAGTGCATTAATTGTGGGGGGGATTACTTTGAAGGGGACAATGCATAATTCCTCTATAGATTTTGTAATAAAACATTTATGAGACAGTCTCATTTCTTTTTTGTCACACCTCGTACATTCAGATGGGCTCTCCTTCTAGCTTGATTCAAACACCACTCTGCAGCAATCGCGTCAGTTAATGCCCGGCACCTCCCAACTCGAGTTTCATCAGTAGATCTGAATGCTTCAGGGGAATTTCCCAGTCTGGCACCAAAGATTCCTTCAAAAGTTTGCTGCATTCAAAATCGAAAGCTATTTTTCGTGTTGTCATGGGCATGCAGAATACCCCTTTAGTTCATCAATGGCAATCGATGGGGCACAGTTGGGATGATGCATGATGGTTGGTAACTGACTATATACCTCTGTACAGGACTGGTGAGAGAGGATTGATTTTGGCATGAATGAAACAGCATTGAATTGTTGAATAGAAACATAGAAATATGATGACAGAAAAAGACCACATGGCCTATCTAGTCTGTCCTTCCATATCAACAACTACAACAGTCCCCTTTTTTCCTTTAGAGATCCTCTGTGTTTGTCCCATGCTTTTTTGAATTCAGCTACTGTCCTCATCTCTACCACCTCCACTGGGAGACTATTCCACGGATCCACCACTCTTTCCGTAAAGAAATATTTCCGCAAATCACTCCTGAATCTATCCCCCTTCACCCTCATCCCATGTCCCCTCGTAGCAGAACTTGCTTTCAATTGAAAGAGGCTCTCCCCCTGAACATTTATGCCACAGAGGTATTTAAACATCTCAATCATATCACCTCTATACCGCCTTTCCTCTAAGGTGTACATATTAAGATCCATAAGTCTATCCTCATATGCTTTATAATGAAGACCTCTAACCAATTTAGTAGCCATCCTCTGCACTGACTCCATCCTGTTCACATCCTTTTGAAGGTGCGGTCTCCAGAATTGCACACTATACTCGAAATGAGATCGCACCAAAGACTTATACAGAGGCACTATCACCTCCTTTTTTCTGCTAGCCATTCCTCTCCGTATGCACCCAAGCATCCTTCTAGCTTTTGCCGTCGCCTTTTCTACTTGTTTAGCTACTTTAAGATCATCAGGCACAACCATGCCTAGGTCCACTCTTCTTTAGTGGATAAAAGTACTTCACCCCCTATACTATATTGCTCACTTGGATTGCTGCAGCCAAATGCATGACCTTACATTATTTAACATTAAATCCCAGCTGACAAATTCTAGACCATTCTTCAAGCTTAGCTAGATCCCTCCTCATATTATCTACACCTTCCTGGGTGTCTACTCTATTGCAGATTTTGGTATCATCCGCAAAGAGGCAAACCTTACCCGACAGCCCTTCCGCTATATCACTAACAAAGATGTTAAAAAGAATCAGACCAAGGACAGATCCCTGGGGCACACCACTGGTAACATCCTTCTCCTCATAGTGAGCCCCATTTACCTGTACTCTTTGTCGCCTCCCACCCAACCAATTTCTAACCCAAGCAGTAACTTTAGGGTCCATCCCTAGGGTGCTCAGTTTGTTTATAAGTCGCCTGTGAGGAACAGTGTCAAAGTTTACAGCCTAGCGGACCATCTACAAAGACTGAATGGTATCCTATTTCGTAAAGGTACCGGATGATGTCGTTACCCTTTCCTACATCTGTTTCTTTGTTGGTTCTGCTTGATAAACCAGAATTGATTGACCAACCAAGGCACTGGGTTGAAAACACCATGAAAGCATGGAGAAGCAGCTTTCATTTTTGAAGGCAGCAAACATTTGAAGGAATCTTTTGCGCTAGACTGAGAAATTCCCCTGAAGCAGTTAGATCTACTGTGTCATGAGGTGGATCAAATAGTACCTATGGAAATAGAAAAATCTGAGCAGAGCAGTTCTAATAGTGACAGGTTAGAACAGCACATGGACCAGGGTTGCTATGGGCAACAAACACAAACTGAAGTACCAGGTGTAGGAGCACGCCCAAGCAATAGATTACTTCAAAGCCCATTAGGTAATGAGGGACAGCTGAGGGGGGGGGCGAGGCTCAGAGAAACACCAAGAGTGACGCAGTTAAAAATCACTCATCAGAGTTCAGAGTTAGAGCAGAGGAAGGAGCCGGTTGGAGAGCAGAGGAAGGAGCCGGTTGGGGAGCAGAGGAAGGAGCCGGTTGGGGAGCAGAGGAAGGAACTGGTTGGAGAGCTCACAAGGTCAGAGCTTCACACGGAGACTCACACAGAATCCTACAGGAAGAAGCCCAGGAGAGAATACCAGGGATTTGTTTCAGGGAGCAGTGCAGGACTGAACAAAAGCCCAGTGGTCTGAGCCACGGAGGTATTTCTGAAGGCAAGCTGAGAAAAGCTGTGGGAAAGAATCTTCCTAAGAACAGGTACCAGAAAGGCAAAAGTTTTTATCTGGAGGATACTTTTGTGCCCAAAGAGAAATGGAAAGAGAAAGGCAGTGAGAGGCTTCCATTTGAGCAAAGCTCCGTTAAGTTTCCTGTGCCCAGAAGCTCCGTGAAAACCAAGCTAGAAGGTAGGCTTATTCCTCATAATAGAAGGGAAGCTGAAAGTCAGAGTTTTTCCTACACTTACCCAAGAGTGTGTGGCTCTCAGGAAGGAAACTCTGCAGTGTGTGGTAACCTCCCATTTTACTCCGGTAGAGAGGAGGAGGGGAGCCCTCTTAACAGAGAAGAGGGATTGTTTAAAAGTAGCCTAAGTTACAATCCTATAGAAGATAGCTCCGGGGAAGCATGTGAGGATATGCAATGTGATTTTTGTGATGAAACACCTGCTGAATCCTATATGGATTGTACACTAATAATTTCAGATGACATTTCTTCACTGTGCTGAACTGGCCAGAGAGAGAATCTGTTTAAGGAAACAGAAGTGAAGAAACGTGCTTGTTTTAAGAATAAGGACTGTTTTGCACGACCTTTGTTTTGTCAAGGCTGAAGATACAAGCATTCATTTTTGTTATAGTAGTTTGCCTTATTTCATACCAGAAGTATGGTTTTTGTCCTTTGTTCATATGTGCTAAAATTCACCCGGGACGGGTAAATAAAAAGACATCTTTTGAAGCCTGGCTACTCGACTGCAACTACACTCTTAGATTAGCTTGT
The DNA here is from genome assembly GCA_033557465.1 of Ichthyophis bannanicus. Classification (NCBI taxonomy): domain Eukaryota; kingdom Metazoa; phylum Chordata; class Amphibia; order Gymnophiona; family Ichthyophiidae; genus Ichthyophis; species Ichthyophis bannanicus. Next base: position 118,137,444 of record CM066043.1, read on the forward strand.
GGGACTACAAATCCCAGGGGGCATTTCAACACCTGCTTGAGACACCCTCGCTGTTTAAGAAGAGGCCCCACTATAGCTCCTATGCTTTATGCCTCTGGGAACCTAGAGGTGGGTGACAACTGACGAAACTTGAGTCGGGAAGTGTTAGGACGTAACTCTGGCTCAGCTGTTGCAGTTGGTGTTTGAGTTGATACCGTACATCCTTTTGAATATGACTGGAAGGAGAGCCCATCTAAATATGTTCACACAGATTAGTACCAAAGTTTTGGAACTTAGTTGCAAATTTTCATATGCAAAATTAAAAATTTAATGAACAATGTCTCTAAATTGAGTAAATAAAGGGCTGGGTGATTGATTATGCATGAGGCAGAAACATAAATTGAATATTGAATGGATCACTCCACACTGAGATCCAAGTTTCATTTAATTGTGCAACTGGTGCCTTCAGCTAATTTAAATGTGTCTGTAAATTCACTGGAGTGGAGGAGTAGCCTAGTCTTTAAGAGGCCAGGGCTTGATTCCCGCTGGTACTCCTTAGTAAGTCACTTTACCCTCTGTTGTCTCAGAAGAAACAGCTTGGCAATCTACTTCTGGTCTATGCCTTACCAAGAAAACCCAGGCCCAGGGGATGCTGAGTCAGCATTGACTTGACCGTCCTTAAAAAAATAAACATCAATAAGTACGGTTTTTATTTTTCTTTTCACAGTCAACAATCACACACTTCAATTTTGGAGATATGTAAGTAGTGGTAGTGGTGCGTTGAAAAGTAAATGTGCAGTTCTTCTGTTCCTGGTTACTTTAATGACACCTAGATTTGAATGACAAACAAAATAGAAAACTACCAAAAAAAAAATATATTTTTTTGGTGTCATTTTTGTTTTGTGTGAAAATGACTCATAATAAAATAACCTGTTTCATTGTTTTTCATTTTCTTTCCAAATGAATGCAAATTCCTAATATAAAGACTAACGGAACGTTGAATACGAGTTGTACGTAGATAGGACTGTGCTAGGAAAAGCAGAGTCCAGGGCAGTGATTGTTACTATTTTTGTTGATATTTCCATTTTTAATTGTTATTGAATATTGTATTTTCACTGATTTTATTGTTCTAAAATGCATTGAACAAGCTGACCTCCACCCCATAAGCTGCTGCTGTCCTTTCTCACAGTACTAAGAGATACTGTGTGCTTACCAGCTGCTGTTATTAATTGCTGTTAACTTTTGCGGCCATCTGGATAAATGTTTTTCTTGTATCATGCACTTCACCAGATTGCGCTCCATGGGGGTCTATTCTGAACCACAAATAGCGGGGATGGACGTCCTGTTGGAATGTCCATCGCCACTATTTGGCTTATGAGAGGTAGCTTTGCTTTCCTTTCTCACAGGTTTAGCATTATTTTCAAAAGGCTTTTTATAAGGTAAGGTTTACTTCATAGAAACAGAGTCAGCATACCTTGGCTTCCAGCAGCATATAGAACTGGGATTTCCTCTTTCCCATAGTTCTTCAGGAACACAATCCCTGTGCCAGTTTCCTCTCTGAAAGCTTCTGTTACCTTTCGGTTTAGCCCTAGGTTCCTCTGGTACAAGCAGGCTTCTTTCTTTCACTCTGCTTTGCCTCCAAAGGTGATTGTTCCTTTGCCCAGCACTAGTTTCCCAAGTGCTTCTTTCTGCTTGGTCCTTGCTTGTGGTGCTTCTCTCTCGTAAACCTTTAGCTTTACCTCCAGCTCCACACCTGCAAGCACTGCTCTGCCCTCTCCAGTCTCCAGTCTTCCGTTTATAAAGCTCTCCTGTGTTTGAGCTTTCCGGGCTGACTGTCAGGTGCTCTCGATTAGCTAAGTGTGTCCACTCAGGCTCTGTGAGTGCACGCCTGCTCCCTCTAGCTGTTCTGTGCGGATATTGCATCTTGTGCACATCTTTTTCCTCATGAAAAACAGCTTCTTCTCCTGCATTTTTGCTTTCATCAGCCCCTGCTGCATGACAGTATCTTTCAGTGTATAATGAAAGCTTGGTGTTCAAGAAGGTTTTGCTTCTTATCCTTGTGTATTTTTTGGACTCATTTATATTATTTAGCTTTTATTTTAAGTCTTGTTGTTGTGATTTCATAAAAAAATTGGGATGATATTCCAAGGGCTGCAGAGCAGAGATGGCATGCATCATTCGAAGAAGGGTCGATGTGTCTTCAATAGCAGACTGGCTAAGCTACTGAAGAGGGCTTTAATCTAGATTCGTTGAGGATGGGATTCGTTGATGGGATTCATTGAAGAAAGTCTCCAGGTAAGTGAAAGCCCCCAGGTAGGTGAAAGATTAAATACCTCTTTAGAAATGGGTAAAAGGGGCAACATTTGGAAAGTGGTGTGTATAAATGCCCATAGCATGGGAAATATGATCACAGATGTTGAGGCTGTAATGGAAGAGGCTGGCTTGAATTTAGTAGTAGTTATGGAGACATGGTTCATGGCAACCATGACTGGGATGTAATTATACTGAACAATACTTTATTTGGAAGGACAGGTAGGAGGAAGTGGAGGAGGAGTGGCACTATATGTAAAAAATAATATTAAAGCTATAGACTTACAGGGCTTAAAAGGGAGTGAGGAAGCACTGTGGGTTAAACTAGAAAGAGGGACTGGGAAATCCATTTGCATTGGACTGATATATAGATCTCCATCATGGGGAGAAGAAGCAGATGGAGATTTAATAGAAGACATATGCTATGTTGCCATGAAAGGTGCTATTAATAGGTGATTTCAATATGCTGGATGTTGATTGGCACATCCCTGCTGTGGTGTCATCTAGATGTAAGGAGATCCTAGATTCTCTATAGGGAGAACTATTTCGGCAGATAGTAACTGAATCCATATGTAAAGGGGCCATACTGGACTTGATGTTTACCAATGGGGAAAGTGTTTCTGATGTTCTAATGGGAGATCATCTTGCATCCAGTGATCACCAGATTATGTGGTTCAGTATTAGGACTATGGCTGATAAACTCCATTGAAAAACGAGGGTCTTAGACTTTAGGAAAACTAACTTTGCCAAGATGGAACAATACTTCAAGGAGTCATTAGTGGGATGGGAACAGCTGAGGGATGTTGAAAAGCAATGGGCAAAACTGAAAGGGGATATTTTAAGGACAACAAAACTTTCTGTTAGAAAGGTAAATAGATGTAAAAGGAAAAGGAAGCCCTATAGTTCTCAAGCAAAGTAGATGAAAAGATGAAGAAAACGGTAGAGGCTTTCATAAAATACAAGAGATCACAGAAAGAGGAAGATAGCCATTTATATTTGGAAAAACTTAGAGCAGCTAGCAAGGTAGTCAGGGAAGCAAAGATACAAAAAGAAGAAATAATAGCCAATGCAATAAAATGGGAGGATACGACAAAAGTGGTATTGTCAGATTCAAGAGTGAAGGAGAGAAATATGTAGAAGCTGATGAGAATAAAGAAAAATTGATTAACAAATATTTCTGTTCTGTGTTCACAGATGAAGGGCCAGGAGCAGGACCTCAGAAATCTCCCACAAAAAGGAACAGAAGTGACTGGGATTTTGAATGATTTTCAAAAGACTGTGTTTAAGAGGAACTAGCTAAGCTAAAAAGAGACAAAATGTTGGGACCAGATGGGATTCATCCAATAATACTGAAGAAACTTGGGAACCTTCTAGTAGCTCCACTGACTGACCCTTTCAATGCTTCTTTGGAGTCGGGAGTGATCCCAGAGGACTGGAGAAAGGCACATGTGGTCCCTTTACACAAAAGCAGAAGTAAGGATGTGGTTGAAAACAACAGGCCAGTTAGTCTAACCTCGTTATGAGTAAATTATTGGAAACACTACCAAAAGCAAAGTTTGTAGAGTCCAGTGGATTGCAGGATCCAAGGCAGCATGAAATCACCAGAGGAAGGTCTTGTCAGACAAATCTGATTTATTTCTTTTACTGGGTGACCAGGGAGTTGGACCGAGGGAGAGCCCTAGATGTTGTGCACTTAGATTTCAGTACAGCCTTTGACACCGTTCCACACAGATGACTTATAAACAAATTGAGCACCCTAGGGATGGACCGTAAAGTGACTGACTGGGTGAGAAACTGGTGGGATGGGAGGCGACAAAGGATACAGGTAAATGGAGCTCACTCTGAGGTGAAGGATGTTACCAGTAGTGTCCTTGGTCCAATTCTTTTTAACATTTTTGTTAGTGATATTGCAGAAGGGCTGGTTTGCCTCTTTGTGGATGATACGAAAATCTGCAATAACCCAGGAAGGAGTAGATAACATGAGGAGGGATCTAGCTAAGCTTTTAGATATGGTCAAGAATTTGGCAGCTGGCATTTAATGCTAAAAAATGCAGGGTCGTGCACTTTGGCTGCAAAAATCCAAGGGAGTGGCAGTGTAGGGGCAAAGTACTTCTGTGAACAAAAGAAGAGCAGAACCTCGGCATGATTGTTTCTGATGATTTTAAAGTGGCTAAACAGAAAAGGTGACAGCAAAAGCCAGAAGGATGCTTGGGTGAATAGAGAGAGGAATGGCCAGCAGAAAAAAGGAGGTGATAGTGCCTCTGTAGCTGCAGAAGAAAGGCCTGGCAATCTACTTCCGGTGACACTGCCAAGAAAACCCAGAAGCCTCTGGGTCGCCAGGAGTCAGGACTGACTCGAAGGCACACATTGCATTTGCATAGGTCTCTGGTGTGACCTCATTTTGAGTATTGTGTGTAGTTCTGGAGACTGCACCTTCAAAATTATATAAACAGGATGGAGTCGGTGCAGAAGGTGGCTACTAAAATGGTTAGTGGTCTTTATTATAAAGCATATGAGGACAGACTTAAAAATCTTAATATGTATACATTAGAAGAAAGGCGGGATAGAGGAGATATGATAGAGACGTTTAAATACCTCTGTGGCAAAAATGCACAAGAGGCGAGCCTCTTTCGATTGAAAGTAAGTTCTGCTACATGGGGACATAGGATGAAAGTGAATAGGGATAGATTCAGGAGTAATATGCAAAAAAATGTCTTTACAGAAAGAGTGATAGATGCGTGGAATAGTCTGCCAGTAGAGGTGGGAGAGACAAGGACAGTATCTAAATTCAGAAAAGCATGGGACAAACAGAGGATTAAAGGAAAAAAGGGACTATCGTAGTTGATATAGAAAGACAGACTAGATAGGTCATGTGGTCTTTTTCTGCCATCATGTTTCTATATTTCTAAATGGTGGTTGCTTCACACTTTTCTTTCCAGGCTCCAATGACTGTCAGAGTGGTCAATCTCTCTTGATGTAGTGAGAATCTTTCACACAACTATTCCATTCACAGAGAAAACAGTAGTATTTTGTATATCCATTCTGCAGACCAAGTAACAGAGCAATGATTTTCAAATCACCACAAAGCTGTCACTGATGTTGGTCATAGTTTATGTATTTCAACAGCTGTTTTATATTGTCATAGATGACCAACTGGAATCAATGGCAAAACATTGCCATTATGCAGCAAAACAGCTTTAAGACTGAAAAATCACAAAACAGAAAACTACTACTACTTGGAGATTCCATCATCAGAGGCACCAACTTGGGAGCACAGTTCAGAGGAGAGAAGATGGTCAAATGCCTCCCAAGCTCTGCAGCCAGCAGGAATACAAACCAAATTGTTGGTGTAGTTAGTGCAGAAAGTGAGCACTCCAAAATTGATGTCATCCACTTGGGTACAAATGACCTGGCAAGAAACAGTGTCTCTGCAGTTCAAAGGGACTTCCAGATTCTGGGAGAGGAACTCAAGCCCATTTTTAACACTGTAGCATTCTCAGACGTTCTACCTGTTCATGGTAAGGGGGCAGAAAGGCTGCATCGCATAAATAACTAATACATGGCTCCAGACCTGGTGCAAACAAGAAGGATTCAGATTTATAGGCAACTGTGGAAACAGATGGATCAACAAGAGACTATACTGTGCAGAGGGACTACATCTGTCTGTCGCAGGGAAAAGAATCCTAAGTGAAAAATTCAGGCAGTATGTGGACAGGCATTTAATCTAGAAAAAAGGGATGACGGATGGGGTAGGACAAGTTCAGGATATCACTCCCGGCAAAAGCAGAATAACATTAGAAAAAGCCACACTTTTAAACCACACATCAATGACAAGAGGGAAGAGGTATGTAGAACAAAATCAATGCAAAATACAGGCAAGTCAGTCGAATGCTTGAAAGCAATGAGCACAAATGCTCGAAGCTTAGCCAACAAAGTTCTTGACCTGGGAGCCCTAATGGTGGAAATGGACATTGTGGCCATTACCATGGTTTAATGAATCTCATGAATGGGATATAGCCATAGCTGGCTATAATCTGTTCAGAAGAGATAGAGAAGGTGGAAAAGGAGGAGTAGCCCTATATGTCAAAAGCAGTATTAAAGCTACTGAAATGCAGGGGACGTGGGGAAAAGAAGAAGCACTATGGATTTTGTTGGAAAGAGGAGATGGCACTGTCATCCATACTGGTGTGGTCTACAGGCCTCTGACTCAAACCGAAGAAATAGCAAATTGATTATAGATATTGCAAAGATAGCCATGAAGGGGGAAGTGATCATATTGGGTGACTTTAATCTACCCAATGTGGATTGGCGTACTCATTCTGCAAATCTGGAAAGAAGTAAAAAATTTGTGGATGCTTTCCAAGATGCGTTTCTTAGACCAATGGTGATGGAACCAACCAGGGAAAATACAATGCTGCATTTAGTGCTCACCAGCGTGTCAAATGTCCGGGTGGGTGCCCCTGTGAGCAGCAGCAATCACCACAAGGTGTGGTCTGAGATAAAAGCCAAGGTGCAGTCCAATCATAGCAAGCTCAAAGTCCTAGACTTCAAAACACTGACTTCAGTAAAATGGCCAAGTACCTGAAGGAGGAGTTGGCAGGGTGGGAGGGGATAAGGGAAGTGGAATTGCAGTGGGCTAACTAAAGGTGGTAATAAAAGGGGCAACAGATAAATATGTAAGGAAATATGTAAATAAAAACAAGAGGAGAAGGAAACCTATTTGGCTCTCCAAAGAAGTGGCTGCTCAGATAAAGACACAGCTTTCACAAAATTCAAAAGCTCGCAGAGGAACACAGAAAGGAAGACAGGATCAAACTCAAAGAGACAAAAAGAGAAATAAGGAAAGCAAAATCAAAGGCAGAAGAAAAGATGGCTAAAGATGTGAAGTGTGGCGGCAAAACTTTCTTCAAGTATATTCGGGAGAGGGGGTAAATCAGAGATGGAATTGCAGGACTCAGAAGTGCTGGGAATGGACTCGTGGAAAGTGACACTGAAAAAGCAAAATTGCTAAACAAATACTTCTGCTCTGTTTTTACTAAAGAAAATCCTGGAGAAGGACCACCTATGACTTCCAAATATAAAAATGGCTATGTAGTAGATACCACACCATTCACAGAAGATGATGTGATAGAACACCTTGGAAAATTGAAAGTTAACAAGGCCATGGGACCAGACTGGGATACATCCCAGGATATTGAAAAAGCTCAGAGAGGTTCTTGCAGGGCCTTTAAAGGATGTTTTTAACAGATCCTTGGAGACAGGAAAAGTTCCTCAGGACTGGAGAAGGACTGATGTGGTACCTCTTCACAAAAGTGGTAACAGGGAAGAAGTGATAAATTACAGACTGGTAAGCCTTACCTCGGTGGTGGGAAAAGTAATGGAGGTGCTCCTGAAAGAGCAAATAGTGGACATTCTCAAAACCAACGGGTTGCATGATCTGAGGCAACATGGTTTTACCAAAGGACGATCTTGCCAAACAAATCTGATTGAGTTCTTTGACTGGGTGACCAGAGAGCTAGATCAGGGGCATGCGATGGATGTCATCTACCTGGATTTCAGTAAAGCCTTTGATACTGTTCCTCACAGAAGGCTTATCAATAAACTCAATAGTTTGGGGTGGGTTCCAAGGTGGTGAACTGGATCAGAAATTGGTTGACTGGCAGATGACAGAAGGTGATGGTAAACGGAACTCACTTGGATGAAAGGAGGGTGATTAGTGGGGTGCCCAGGGTTTGGTCCTGGGACCTGTACTGTTCAATGCATTTGTGAGTGATATTGCTGAAGGACTGAATGGACAAGTCTGGCTTTTTGCAGACGACTCAAAAATTTGCAACAGAGTGGACTCCCCTGAGGGAGTGGAGAACATGAGGAAAGATCTACAAAAGCTGGAAGAATGATCTAATGCTTGGCAGTTAAGATTTAATGTGAAGAAGTGCAGTGTCATGCACTTGGGAAACATAAATCCAAGGGAAATGTACACGATAGAGGGTGAGAGGTTGGTGTGCACGGACCAGGTGAAGGACCTTGGTGTGATGATTTCTGAGGATCTCAAGATGGCGAAACAGGGCGACAAGGCGGTGGCAAAAGCCAGGAGGATGCTGGGTTGCATACAAAGAGGAATTACCAGCAGAAAGGAAGATGTACTAAAGTCACTGGTGCAGGTGCAGCCCAAGGGGGGTGTGGGGCCATGTGCGGAGACTCGGTGCAGGGCCTCATTTGCATAAGGGTCATCATTTGCATAACCATTTGCATAATGGTAATATGTACTAACTTTTAGTAAACATGCCTCTTAATGAGTGTATGGATAAAGAAAGACTAAAAGATTTCTACATTACTATACTCCAGTGCCAACTGCCAGGCACATTAGGAAGTACTACAAACACTGCCCATTTAGAACCCATAGCAAACCCGCCGTATCCTAACAGCATTACCAGGACTCACAAAGCACCATACCCTAACTATCAAAAGGTAACATTGCAAATATCAAACCAATACATCTCAGAAAATACCAATACATCTCCTACTGGGGAAAGAGAACAAGTGCCATTATCAAATATAGGGGTATGTTTACTAAACCCTCTTAATGTGTGCTCTGTGACGTTATCGCGCAATAAGGTACCTTATCGCGCGATAATGGCGCTTTATCAGGCGCACAGGTACCTTATCGCGCGATAACGCATGCAGTGGCGCAAACGAGCGCTGAAGGCGGGGAAAGGCTCCCGGAGGGCGGAGGAAGGCTCCCCAGGGACAGAGAGAAGGGGTCAATGGGTGGAGAGTGGGAGGGGAGAGGCTCCCCGCACACTAACGCTGTGAAATCCGAGGCTCAAAACTAACGCCAGTGAAACCCTGGCTTTAGAGCTGATTTAAAGGGAAAAGAAACCATTTTCGTCAGCAATGTACAGCAAAACCAGGGAAACTACAAAAAGTGATGTGTGATACATGTGCACGGAACAAAAGGGCAAATAAACCTTGAAAATGTACAGAGGAAAATGTAAAAATAAAATAACCAAGCTGGCCAATAGTGCTATCAGTGTGAAACATCACAAAACACTCCCAAGAAAGCTAAAAAAAAAAAGATATGAATTTTGGAAGGGTCTATGCTCTGTCCCCATACAAGGTGAATGAACCCACAGTGTAATTGCGCTGAGCAGGGTTTCCGACTCCATTGGCCAGGTTTCCTATGGCGTGCACATGTTCCACAACAACAGGGTGGGCATGTCGGAATGGGCAACTGGACAGATGCTGGAAAAGGGGACACAGAGGGCTGCAGGCGGCACATGCTGCGGTGCAGCTGACCCACAGTGCAGACTAGGGTGATGCCTAGCTGGCCCATAGGAATGCTGAAACAGTAGAGCAGCCAGACAGCAACTGATGAGGGCCCAACATGGGCACGAGTGTGCTTCCCACAGTGTCACAGGGGATAGTACCCAGCAGGTACCCCGAAGGGCACGGAACATTGGCATGCGGTGCTGGGGGGAGGTGTGGACAGTTATGCAGGCACTCCTACCCCAGAACCCGTACCATAGGCAGCCGCCTACCCACACACTGGATTACCTGAGACTGCGCTCCACCAGCACCACCAGCAGAAGGGCATGTCAGCATGGTGACAGAGGGATACTGGTGGTGGAGGGAGCAGTGGCAGCTGCCCAGAGCAGACTGTAGCCTAGCCCTGTGTAGGTGGGTGCCATGCACTGCAACAGGCAGGTCCTGTCTGACGAACAGTCATGGTATCACCAGGGAATGTACTGTCTCTGTGGCAACACAGTGGTGCAGTGCACACAGTCAGTGTGTTCAGAAGCAGAAGTCACACATTCAAGTCCCAGCTGTGGTTCCTGCCAACCCAGTCCCCATATTTTACCCACTACTAAAACATGCTAATACAGACAGAACCTTTATTGCAGATGACGTAAACATGCCCAAAACACCTACATTTTACCCTACAGAGCACAGACACCATAAACATGTGCATTACCTAGAGCAGAGTCTCCCAAATGCAGTCCTGGAGGGCCAAACACCATTCAGGTTCCATGCTGTCTCTAATAAAGATGCCTGTGCTGCATTTCTATGCGCCGCCCCCATGGTATGCAGATGTATCTCATGCATATTCATGAGGGACAGCATGAAAACCTGAACAGTGTCTGGCCCACCAGGACTGGAGTCGGGAACCTCTGCCCTAAAGCAACAGCCAACAGGGGCAGACACACCCGCACCCACAGGCTCCATTATCCAATGCCTCCTGGAGAGGCAGGATGTTGGGCCCTGCGTGTATCTCCCAATACTAGCACTTGCATACCTTAGCAATGCCACCCTAACCTTGGGAATACGGTACACAGCTATCAAAAGGTTGCTATGATTACTGGCAGATAGCAATTCCAAGGTTAAGTACAAGTTTCTGAGTGAGCTGCAGCATAGCAACCTTTCTGATGTCTGTGGAGTGTGCTACAGGTCTTGTGTCTGACAGTGTTTACCACCCTGGGGGGTGACCCCAACAGTATTGCATACCATAGCCATGCCTGCACTGTGCCCAGGACTGGTGCGGTGGCCAGGGCTGCCAAACACCTCTATAGTTGCACGATGCTGGCATAGGTGTGGGGAGTGTGTGTCTGTCTATCCAGTGTGTGGTGGCTGGAAACACCCTCCGCACCCACACTGCTAGCACTGTTGCCATTATTGGCCTGCCAATGTGCATAATGAGGAGCAAGGTACCGTGGTAATAGCCAGGATAGGGTGGCCTGGCCTGGATTCATCTGTACATAGCATAGGGCAATGGCTGGGACATTGTAGTGGCTGGCCGCCACCTGCACGGACATGGTGGCCACAGCATGTCCTGCTGGGAGGTCACTCTCACCCTGATGGAGCAGTGACCAAGGCATGACTAGGTTCCCCCATAGTGCTATATAGTATTTCTTTTGTGTGATATTTATGGGTTTTCTTTTAGGGCCTAATCACTGACTTATCTGCTTGGTGTGTATGCTGACATCCCAGTTCTGGGTACATGCATCTCCTCCAGGAACATGCACTATGGACTAGCTAGCAGACTGTCTACAGCTAGTATGTGTCTTGCTGGAACACCTTGTAGGGTGCAGCGGCTGGATGCTTGCTGCTGGAGAATGTCAGATAGTGGTGGGGGACAGCTGTGCATTTCCATGCCTACTGTCTGCTATTGCTTTATGGATGTGTACAGCTCTGCATTGCCTGCCCTGTAGGGTGTCTGTTCCCTAGCAGGACTGGGGTTGATGGTCCCCTCTACTGCCACCACTGCAGGGAGGTAGAATGTGGATCTGTTGGTGGGTGATCCTTCCCACCCTGAGCCCCAGAGGGTGGGTTGTGTGGTGGTACATATTCTGCCTATGGGTCCAAACACCCCCCCTTCACTTACATCATGTAACCATGGCACCAACATAGGATATGCGCTATTCTGGGTGCATCATAGCCCATAAGGGCTAGACATGACTGAGAAATACAGAAGGACCCAGATGTATCCTAGGTGTGTCTGCAGGAACTACCTATCACACACAGTAGCACTGATGGGGACCTGCAGCATGGCGCATTTCAGACATGAAAGGTGCTGTGGACCTGGTGATGGGCGCCCCACCTTACCCTCAGGGTGAGCACAGTACCCGCAAAATGTGACGGTCTGTGGCTACTCTGTGCCAGTACCACACACGGTCAGTTCCCCCTACCAGGCCGAGGTGCTGTGGGGGTGCATACCCCATCTTGTGCCCATCTGTCGACTGCTGATTCCTTACCCACCACTGGAATCTGAAACCCCCCCATAAACCCCTTCTCCAAAACCACCCTGTCCCTGCGCCTGGGATACTTCTTCAACCATGGTCGAAGCGCTTCAATCCGGATTGGAGTCGAAGCTAAGCCCATTAAGTCCCTACTGCTTGGTAGCCGGCATACTGGAACCGACCATTCCTTTCTTAACGCACTTGAGTGTGGAATGCCCAACATTGCAGACGGAACTGGCGTGTCGGAACTTGCAATCCGGAAAGGGGCACAAACATCGCCAACAAACATCTCCGGTGCCCCCTCCCACTGCTCTCTGCCCCGCCGGGGGCCCACTAACTCGAAAGGACCGCCCTGCACTACCCGGAGCAACTAGTCCTCCTTTCACTCCGCTGGCCACCCCGCCGCTCGGTTGGACCGCCATCTGCGTTAACCATAAATTGATATCTTGCGTACCCCAAGACAAGAGCCGATTTTCCTCCATCTTATCGCGGAACGTTTCATCATAGTTGAGCCATGCCCAACTGTCATGCGTCTGAGACGCCTCTAAGATAGAGTCCATGTATGCCAATAGCATCTCATACTGCTCTGAATGCTGGTGCCCCCAAACACTAGCGAGACGCAAAAAGGCCCAATTAACTACATTCCTAGCGATCCTCCGAACCCTACCCGCCTTCTCATCCTCCTTCCTCTTCTTCCTGCTGTCCCCTGACCGTTTCCTACCCTCCAACAACTGGAAAATGTCAATGTACCGCCTCTTCCTGATTTTCCGCCGCAAATTCCTCGGCACCCCTTCCCATAATTCCGAGAAAGCTGCCAGCGTAGGCATCCCCCCACCCGCCTCTAGCTGCACTGCACTCTTGCTACTCTCTCCACGCCCGCTCTCCTCTGTCGTAGACGAACGCGACGACGAATCTGTGGACGACGTGGAAGAGGATACTGACCTACGACACCGTTGACAAGAATGCTTACGTTTTCTTTTAGACTTTTTTCCAACCTCCTCATCTGCCCCAACCCCACCACCCACCTCCGCACCTTGTTCAGGAGCCAACTCACCTGCAACACCGCTCGCTGACGCACTAGTCTGGCTGGTCTCGAGCTGCTCCGCCACAGTCGTAGGCACTGCGTTCAACTCTCCTGCCAATCCTTCTACACCGGGACCTATGTCCATGCTCACTGTTGCTCCATCCTGTTGCTGCAGCCCGCTCATCCCGGGACTTCTGACGTACTGCCAGCCAGGTGGTACCTGAGGAGATAAGACACCAAAAGGCGAAGGGGCACCTGCCATGCCCCAAGGCGGCTGCCACACCCCCAATCACTCTGCCCGAGATGATCCTTGCCCCCCTCCCCGCCAATGCTCCCATGACGGCAAGTAACTGCCGCCCTGTGCCCCATGCCAGCTTGCAGCACCCTCAAACCCTGTCCCCTCTCCCCCCGCTCCCCACCCAGCCGTGCACCCTTCCCATTCCAAAGGAACAGGTCCCAAACTCGAGTGCCCCTCAGAACCCCGAACCGCCCCCCGTCCTAGTGCACCCCTGACGAATCCTCTTCCCCTCATCACACTAACGGTAGGGTCCACCTGCCCCTCCGCAACAGGGTCACCCACCCAAACCCACCCTCCCCTCTTGAGTTGCCCCCTCCCCATGCTTGCTGCCCACCCTTGCAGCTTTGCTCCGGCCAGTGGCTCTGCCCTGTTCCCCGCTTTGCCTACTGCGCCCCTTTGCACTCCCCCCCTGTGTCCTGGGCCCCCGCCCTCTGCACCCCACCCCCTCTGCCCCATTTGAGCATCCCCAACTGACTGCTCTCCCCCCTCCAGCCCCCTTCTAGCTCCCCTTCCCTTTCCTGCCCCCTTCTCCTTTCCTGTTCCCCTCTCCTCACCCTGGTGTGGCAGCATCCTAGCACTACCACTTGTAGCCCATTCCTTCCCCTTTTATCTGATTTAAATTACTTTTTTCCTTTTTTTTTTTGATTGATTTCCGCGTTCCTTCCTTTTCCTCCTTGAATTTATTATTATATTCTAATGAGGTTGTGCCTTCTAGCCGCGCTGTGCAAAGCCACACTTGCCTGCTGCCTCACACCACCACGTACGGACACGTGTCCGGAGCTCTTCCAACACCCGCTCGTCGTGCCGTTCTCCCTGCTGCCTGCCGTAACCACTGCCACCGCGCTGAGACTCACTCTCTCCAGGGAAAAAGAATCCACAGCTCCAGCAAGCACGACCATCGCCTCCAGCCCAAAATCCCGAAGAGCCACACCGTACCGTGCTCCTCCCACCCCGCCGATACCCTCGCTTATCCCATTGGATCCTGCGCCTTCCTCAAGCCCGCGGGAGCCAATGGGCTTGAAAGATGCACCACAACGCTCCCCAATGGCTCCCCACGCCACCGACGCACCAGGCACATGCGACCAGCCGCCCCCCCCCCCGGTTAAAGCCGGCCGCAAGCACGAGGCTTCTCGGTCTTTCCGTTAATGTAGCTTGATTTAAAAGAGGTTTGGATGAGTTCCTGAAGGAAAAGTCCATAAACCATTATCAAAGAGGATCAGGCAAATCCACTGCTTACCCATGGGACAAGTAGCATGGATTCTGTCTACCTTCTGCAAACCTGACAGATACTTGTGACCTTGATTGGACACTGTTGGAAACAGGTTACTGGGCTTCATGGACCCTTGCTCTGATCCAGTATGGCATATCTTATGTTTGATGTTAATATGTGAAAACAAAATCTGTAAAGTATTGAAGATATTTCATTGCATTACTAAATGTACCCTCCAATGTGATACAACCACTTTGATTGTAGGATAAGGTGGTATACAAATCTAAATAAATAAATAAATAAATAAATAAGCTATATTTATGTAACCTCTTAAAATTTACATCCCACAGCAATTCAGTATTTGGCTTAGCACAGCAGTAAATCACCCATTATGTAAATGGTTTCCTGTGGAAATTTAACTATTACCAAGGTCAACCTTTTCTTGAATTCATAGAAACATAGAAACATGACAGCAGAAAAAGACCATATGGCCTATCAAGTCTTCCATATCAACTGCTATAGTCATTTTTTGTCCTTTAGAGATCTTCTGTGTTTGTCCCATGCTTTCTTGTATTCAGATACTGTCCTCGACTCTACTACCTCCACTGGGAGACTATTCCACAGATCTACCACTCTTTCCATAAAGAAATATTTCTGCAGATTGCTCCTGAGTCTATCCCCTTTCACTCTCATCCTATATCCCTTCTTTGCAGATCTTATTTTCAATTGAAAGAGTCTCTCCTCATGTGCATTTATGCCACTGAGGTATTTAAATGTTTCTATTATATCTCCTCTATCCCACCTTTCCTCTAGAGCAGGCATGTCCAACTTCGAACAGGTCGTGATCTACTTTTTCCGGCCAAAAGTTTCAAATTAGTTTCAAATTAAATTTTAACCCAATAAAGTTGGAGGATTCCCCCCCCCCCCCATTTTTAATGAACCTTCTGTCATTTACTTGGATGTGATCAGCTGTTAAGCAAATTAAGCAAAAACAAAACAGAGAGACAAAGATCCAGTAAGAACTGCGAGGGGAAATGGAAAGTACATTTTTTCTTAAAGTTTCATTGAGTAATAACTTTCTTTAACTGTCTTAATAACTTTCTCTAACTTTTATTGAGTAATTTGTGTTAAATTAGGTCGAGTATTGATCCAGGCTGATCTTGCACAATCTTAAATATTTCACTCTTGCTCATTAGTGAAACGTCTGAGCCTGCATTTCATCCACCAGCTTTTTGAAGTTGGGTGAATATTGCGTGAGGGCCAGTCTCAAGGAATCCTGCATGGGACCAACACAGAGGATCTCTAAAGGTAAAAAGTGGACTGTTGTAGTTGTTGTTATGGAAGGACAGACTAGATGGGCCTTGTGGTCTTTTTCTGTCATCATATTTCTATGTTTCTATGTTTCTATGCTCATCTGTCATGTTGGAACGTTGTGTACTCTTTGTCATTTTCAGATGGGAAAACGCAGATTCACACAAATAAGTTGAACTGGAACAGGAGTGTACAGCTTCACTGCATCTTCTCAAGTTGGGAAATTTGTCTCTAGGCACTAGCTTCCAAAACAATTCTTGTTCAGCACGGGTCTTGAGAAAAATGTCATTTTTAAGGGTTAATATTTCATTTTCAAGAGATGGCTTGTTCAATGAGTAATTTTTACTGATAGTAACTGCAGTTTCTTTAATGTCCACATCTACTTTGAATGGGTATCACAAGTACTCCACAACTGTTCCAATTTTTTGAAAGTCACAGAATCTATTTTCAAATTCCTGGATAACAGAACAGATTTCTATCACATACTTCTCGTTCTGAAAAACAAAATTTGGATATTGTCCCAGATGGTCCTGTGTATTAGGAAAATGATCAAAAGTGTTGTTTGCAAGGTCAGTCATCATTAGCACAAATTTGCTCTTGTAGGATGAAACTGTACTCATCATCTCACCAATGTATTTGTTTTTACCTTGTAGTTCAAGGTTCATATCACTTAGTTCACCTATAAAGTCAGCGAGAAATGCCAGATCACATAACCATTCCTCATCTTCCAACTCTGCTTGGTCATCTCCCCTCTCCTTCAAAAAATGTATTATTTCATTCAGCAAATCACAAAATCTTTGCAGAAATTTGTGCCTACTTAGCCACCTTACATCTGTGTGCAAATCATCAAGAGTAAGATTGAAAAGCCGTCTTTGAAGTGATCTTCCACGAACTGAATTTACAATTTTGAAAGTGATGTCCATGACAGTCTTTGTATTGAGTATCTTGCTTGCCAAAACTTGCTGGTGAATGATGCAGTGCTAAGAAAGGAAATCTGGGAAGTCATCATGCTGTCTACAGAGGGCTATGAAACCATTAACCTCACCTGTCATTGCTCTTGCTCCATCAGTAGTGATGGAAACAAGTCTATGCAATGGAAGATTACACTTTGTCACAAAAGAATGGAAAGAACTGAATATTTCCTGACAGATAGTTCTCCCTTTTAAAGAAATCATTCCAAGTAGTTCTTCTTTAACACTGAAGTCTTCAAAAACCATCCGGATAAAGACTAGTAAATGGGCTATGTCTCTTATGTCTGTAGATTCATCCAGTTGGAGTGAGAAAGCAACACAATTTGAAACATCCTCCAACAATTGTTCAGTTGTGTCTCCACACATCTTTTCTATTTGCCGCATGACGGTGTTTCTTGACAATTGTACATCTTGAATAGCAGCTGTGATCTCTTTCTTATTTTTAAATCCTTCAAAAAGATTGTCAGCTGCTTCAAGAAAACAATCTTTTACAAATTCCCCTTCAGTGAAAGGTTTGCATTTCTTTGCGATCAGGTTGCTGACCTTGAAGGATGCTATGGTTGCATTGACCGAATGTGACCTTGGCTTCGCCATCAACTGTTGCTGAGTAGCCAATTTCGATTTAAGTTCTTTGAGCTTCAGTTTACGAATTTCACTTTTGGGTGGAAAATCAGCATCAAACTTATTGCAATGCAGAGCCTTATAATGATGTTCGAGATTACCCTTTCTGGGCAAGGATACTGGGGCATTACAAATTAGACAACAACTTGTCTTTCACCATGATGAGGAAGTAGTCCATTTCCCATTCATCTTGAAAGTGGTAGGTTTTGCTCTTCTTTGGAACACTCATCTTCGTTATACCGGGGTGGCTGGATGTAAGAAGGCCAAATCTGCTAAGCTAGTATAAACACTGGCTGAATCTGGTCCAAAACTGTCACTGTCCCAAAGTATTAAAGATCAACAGGAACTGAAAGCTTCTGGATGATGTGCAATACAAGGACTGGAGATGCCAAAACCACACATGCAGTTCTAACAGTAAAAATAAGAATTCATCATAGTGGCATCAATAAACAAATACCACCAAACAATCATCAAAAAAACTCAAACACCTGTCCAGCAAACCAGATAAAATCAAATACTGCCAAACAAGTTCAAATACCACCACAGGCAATTTAATAAATTCTGCACACAGTGTAGAATCAACACAAAGGCAAGGTGAAATAAAATTGCAGTGTAGAATCAACGCAAAGGCTAGGCAAAATAAAATTGCAGAGGCAAGCAAAAGTCACAGTGGTTTGAACCAATTCGAAGGCAAGGCATAGGCAAGTTAGAACAAAATTGGAAAAGCACTCCAAAATCACCAAATTCTTGACACTTTGTTGTGTCTGCCCGAAAACGTTTAATGAAAGCGAATTATAAAGCGACTAATGACCAGCACACGACACAACTAATACGGTAAGTATATTCAGGTAAAGCCCAGGCGAATGGATATCGCCCGGTATATAACACACTTCCAAGGGGTGTTGGGGCGGGGGCAGGAATGGGTGATTCTGAGAGGCAGGTGACCAGGTATGATGCCAGGCCTGGGGTGTCTCGTTGCGGGGCGTGGGCGGCGGCCCTCTGGGGTACCCACAAACTATTGGCATGAAAATCCCACTAGAGGACAGCAACCTTGGGCCAGAAGGACTGGGGTTTCTAGTCCCACAGGTGCTCCTTGTGGTCTTGGGCAAGCCACTTAACACTCCATAGCCCATGTTCCCTGTAAAATAGTTATCTCCAAGTTATAATGCCCTGTTCAATGTAATTTCAGTTTGTTCAATGTAAACCGCACTGATGCAGAATAGCGCGGTATATAAGAGAATGTAAATAAATAATAAATAAATAAATAAAACAACAAGCGCCTCCAATACACCCGCAGGCAAGATTCCTGCAGGCAGGGAAAAAAAACTGGCAAAGCATCAGCAGCGGCGGCAAGCCCTCGGCAGACAACCTGCCGCACGAGCTCTCTCCTAGCGATGGGGCGAGCTGCTGGAGAGATGGAGCCAAGTGGGGCTGGCGATCTACCTCTGACCCCTCTGCAATCTACAGATAGATCGCGATCTACCTGTTGGACATGCCTGCTCTAGAGTATACATATTAAAATATTTAAGTCTGTCCTCATATGCTTTATAACAAAGACCACTAACCATTTTAGTAGCCACCCTCTGTACTTACTCCAACCTGTTTGTATCCTTTTGAAGCGGTGGTCTCCAAAATTGCAGATAATACTCCAAATGAGGTCTCACCAAAGACCTATACAGAGGCACTATCACCTCCTTTCTTCTGCTGGCCATTCCTCTCCCTGTGCACCAAAGCATCCTTCTGTATTTCGCTGTTGACTTTTCTATCTGTTTAGTAACTTTAAGATCATCAGAAACAATCATGCCTAGGTCCTGCTCTTCTTTTGTGCTGCTCCCTTGGATTTTTGAAGCCTAAAAGCCTGACACCTGCATTTTTTATCATTAAATCTCAGCTGCCAAAGTCCTGCCCAATCTTCAGGTTTAGCCGGACCCCTCCTCATGTTATCTACTCCTTCCTGGGTGTTTATTGCAGATTTTGGTATCATCCGCAAAGAGGCAAACCAGCCCTTCCACAATCACTAACAAAGATGTTAAAAAGAATCGGACCAAGGACAAATCCCTGTGGCACACCACTGGTAACATCCTTCTCCTCAAGGGGAGCTCCTTTTACCTGTACATTTTGTCGCTTCCCACTCAACCAATTTCTAACCCAGTCAGTCACTTTAGGGTCCATCCTTAGGGTGCTCAATTTATTTATAATTCATTGGTAAAAGTGTGTGATACATCCATATTTACTAAAGGAAAGGCATTTCCGAAATCATATATACTCATCAATTAAGCACTGCCATCTAGTATTCACATGAACCTTCATTTACTGAATGTGAACATTTTTCTGTACCAAACGAGTTATCCCACAAATTCAAGTAATAAAATCTGCATGAAAAATATGGACCATGTATCCTCTTTTTAATAAGCACAATCCTTTGTTAAGTGGATTTCTGGTAAGAGCAAAATATCTGCAAGACATTAGCTTTTAATCTTATCAATCACACCAGGCACATTCCATGATAATAATCCTAGATTATGCCCCTTTCATTCTTCAGGATCTTAACGATAAAATGAACCATACAAGTTACATTTTCCCAAGACACATTTTATGCCTTCTTTGCTGTTATTTAGGAAGTATTGTAGGGAGAAATTATTGCTACAAGAGGCATAAAGTATTGTGGTTTCAAATATGTATTATCTGCCGGATCGGTTAGTGACATGGAATGAGGATGTGACTCAGGTGGAAGAGTGATTTGAGCTTGATTTAACTGCATTTTTGGAAGTTACTAATGAAGAATTATCCTCCTGGGCCACATTGATGATATGCTTGTCTACGGTGGCAAATAAGATAAAGATTATGAAATGTTATTTCTGTAAAAGGGATTTCTTATTTCATGGCCACAAGATTTCCATCTTTCCGGATGTGTCACGCACTACGTAGGCATGGAGAAGGTCCTTTCTGCAACTGAAGCCTCATATTTTGGCTGCAGGAGAGACCTTCTGCTTGCGCTTTCCATGTAAGTGTTTAATTACTCTGAATGGTATTAAGTATGTTTATACTGACTATTTGCAGTTGGAAAATTTCCTAGATAACAGATAGTATCTTGAAGGGGTATTATGTTTTGTTTATTTAACTTTATATGTTGAGATTTTCTTTGTGGTTTAAGGATAGGTTAGTCCTGATAAATATTAATTTGCCCTCTTCTTACCAGATCATTTGTTCTCCGTGATGTGGGCTAGGAAACCATGTCATACAGGTATGTGGGCTTGTGCCTATATGTGATTATGTTACTGCTTTGTTATTGGTATTTTTGTAGTATTGCTTGATGTATAGACTTTCAAAATGTGCAATAAAATAATAACAAAAAAATGAACCATACATAGAAGCATAGAAAACAACAGCAGATAAAGAGCAGACGGCCTATCCAGTCTGCCCATCCATAAGAACTATTAATTTCTACAGTGCCTTCAGGCAGCAACAGGAACATGCTAAGGCACTAACAGAGGGCAGAACAATTGTCTTGTTTTGGAATTATTCTGTTACCCAGCTCTAGCCCACCCCTCTGACTCGATTTTTGTTCATCACTAACCAGTCTATTATCCAGCACAAACCAAATACTGCTGGTCATAGAACATCCTTTGTTAGTGACCCCATCTCTGGAATAAGCTACCAACCATGTTTCCTTCAGAGATATTTTACTTCCAAACAATACTATGTATATACCTCTGAATACATGACTTCTAAAAATATGAGAATGCTTTCAAGTTTAGGTACACACAATGTGAAATGTAGCTGAATTCCATCCCATCTGTGACTCTTTACATACCTTATACACTTCCTTTCTTCAAATGTCAGATCAAGACACTGCTTTCCCATGTCTATGAGTCTACCTGTACGGGTAGACAATTAATAACACATATTTTCACTAATTTCAGCATTACATTGTATTCATTATTTATTCATGTATACATTTATTATACCAAAGCTTTTAGATATATCTATCTAATGATAGATGTATATCTATCACACATTCAACCACTTAAACTACTAAGCACCCTGTTAAGACATAATACTCAAAAATTCAATACAGGTAGTTAGGGTTATGATACCACAGCTACGGAGAAGCTGAATTCCATGTTTGGGGCAGTAAGATGAATTTATGGATTTGTAAAAAGGTGTAGCAGTTGTGAAAGTCAACTGGCCTTTGAACTGGTACTTGAGTCTATGATGAATATGGAGTATGTTTACTAAACAGTGCTAACGTCACAGCTGTGACTTTATCACACGATACGTGACGTTATCGCGTGATAATGGTGCATTTCCGTGCAAGAACGTCACGTATTGCGCGATAACATGTCCTGCAGTGTTAAGGTGCGCAGAAGGTGGAGTATGGCTCCCCAGAGGGTGGAGGAAGGCTCCCCAGGGGTGGAGATAAGGAGTCAATGGGCGGAGAGTGGGCGGGGAGAGGCCCCACGCACACTAACGCCATGAAATGAAGGTCTGATTATTAGCGCCAGTGAAAACCTCGTGCTAGAGGCACATTTGCAGGGGAGAGAGACCATTTCAGTCAGCAATGTACAGCAAAGGCAGGGAAACCAAGAAAAGTGATAGTAGTGACACATGTGCAGCAACATCATAGTGCCCAAGTACGAGAGGGCACTACGGTGAGGCTGCGAATGGGGTACAGGGGACTGAAGGCAGGACATGCAGTGTGGCAGCTGGGGCACAGGGTGGGCTAGGCAGATGGCTAGGTGACACATAGGAATGTAGAAGCGGAAAACCAGCAAGACAGCAACTGACCAAGGGCAAACATGGCCACGAGTGTGTGTCCCACAGTGTCCCAGGGGACAGTACCCAGCAAGTACCCCAAAGGGCACATAACATCGGCAAGTGGTGCCGGGGGGAAGCGTGGATGTCTATGCAGGTACCCCTACCCCATATCACACACCATAGACAGCCGCCTACCGGCACACTGGATGGCCTGGGACTGCGCACCACCAGCACCACCGGCACAAGGGCATGTCAGCATGGTGGTGGAGGGGTGCTGGTGGCAGAGGGGGCAGTGGCATCTGCCCACAGCAGACCACGGCCAAGCCCCGTTTAGGTGGGTGCCATGCACTGCAACAGACAAGGTCTGTCTGACGAACAGCATGGTATCTCCAGGGAATGATCTGCCCCTGTGCCAACAGTTTGGTGCAGTACACAGAGCCAGTGTGTTCAGGGGCAGAAGGTCACAAGTTCAAGTCCCAGCTGTGGCTCCTGCCAAACCATGTCCCCATATTTTACCCAATACTAAACCTTGGTAATAAAGATGGAACCTTTATTGCAGATAAAATAAACATGCCAGAAACACCTATATTTTACCCTACAGAGCACAGACACCATAAACATGTGCAATCCCTAGAGCAGATTTTCCCAACTGCAGTCCTGGAGGGCCAAACACCATTCAGGTTTCATGCTGTCCCTAATAAATATGAATGTGCTGCATTTGCACCTCCCCCATTGTATGCAAATGTATCTCATGCATATTCATTAGGGACAGCATGAAAACCTGAACAGTGTTTTGTCCACCAGGACCGGAGTTGGGAACCTCTGCCCTAAAGCAGCGGTCAACAGGGGCACAAACACCCACACCCACAGGCTCCACTATCCAAAGCCTCATGGAAAGTCAGGCTGTTGGGCCCTGCGCGGAGCAGCATCTCCCAATACTGGCACCTGCATACCTTAGCAATGCTGTCCTAAACTTGGGAACACGTTCCACATATATCAAAAGGTTGCTATGATTAATGTCAGCTAACAAATCCTAAGTTAAACACGATTTGTTGACAGAGATTCATCATAGCAACCTTTCTGATATCTGTGGAGTGTGTTTCAGTTTTTGCTTCTGACAGTGTTTACCACCCTGGGGAGTGATCCCAACAGTATTGCATACCATAGCAATGCCCACACTATGCCCAGGACTGGTGTGGCAGCCAGGGCTGCCAAAAACCTCTATATTTGCACAATGCTGGCATAGGTATGGGAGTGTGTGTATGTCTATCCTGTGTGTTGTGGCTGCCTACACCTTACTGAGCCCACACTGCTTGCACTGTTTCCAGTGTTAGCCTGCCAATGTGCATAATGAGGATCAAGGTACTGTGGGTGTGGCCTGGGCAGGATGCATCTGCACAGGGCATAGGGCAATGGCTGGGACATTGTACTGCCCGGCCACCACCTGCACGGACAGGGTTGGCCGCAGTATGTCATGCTGGGAGGTCACTCTCACCCTGACTGAGCAGTGGCCACTGCATGGCTACTACAGTTTTTCTCTTAAGTGATGTCTATGGGTTCCCTTTTTTGGGGCCCAATCACTGACATAACTGCTTGGTGTGTATGTGCACACTCACATCCCATTTTTGGGTGCACACAGCTCCTCCAGGAACATGCACTATGTACTAGCTAGCAGACTATCTGCAGTTAACATGTGTATGGTTGGAACACCTTGCAGAGTGCAGTGGGTGGAGACTGATTGTGCCCTCTGCTGGTGAATATCAGATGGGGGCGCAGCTGAGCTTTTCCAGCATTCTGCTTGTCTGCCATTGCCTTATAGGATGCATACAGTTCTACATCGACTGCCCTGTAAGGTGCCTACTCCACAGCAGGACTGGGGTTGATGGTCCCCTCTACTGCCACTATTGCAGAGATTTAGAATGTGGATCTGTTGGTGGGAGATCCTGTTCCCCACCCTGAGCCACAGAGGGCGGGTTGGGTGGTGCTACATAATCCGCTTTTGGGTCCAAACACCCCCCTACACTTATAACATGTGACCATGGCACCCACACAGGATATGCACTATTCTGGGTGCATCATAGTCCACAAGGGCTAGACGTGACTGGGAAATACAGATGGACACAGGTGTATCCTAGGTGTGTCTGCAAGGACTATCTATCACACACTGGCACTAATGGGGACCTGCAGCATAGCCTATCTCAGCCAAGCCAGGTGCTGTGGACCTGGTGCCTGGCGCCCCACCTCACCGTCAGGGTGAGCACAGGATCTGCACAATGTCATGGTCTGTAGCTACTCTGTGCCAGTAACACACACAGTCAGTTCCCCCAACCAGGCCGAGGTGCTGTGGGGGTGCATACCCCATCTAGTGATCAGCTGTAGACTGCTGATCTGCATGTGCAGTGCAACATGGGTACAGGTGGGTTTACCCTATCCTGGTAACCACAGCAGACAGTTTGTGTGGTGACCTGCAGTCTTTCTGTAGCCAGCCAGCAGTGTGTTAGCAGCTATGGAGATGTAGCCCACTGGTTACTTCAATGACTGTGGAGGCAGAGGTCATGGGTTTGATCCCACAGTGGCCTTATTTAATAAGGCTGTTTGAGCCTTTTTCTTTTAATTTAAATCAGTGCTGCCAGCAAAATGCACCCTCACAGTGCTGTAACCTTAAGGTGCCTCATAAGGCGCCCTATAGGGCACATTAGACGGCGCCTTGGCGGACAGGGCACTTTATAATGTGCCCTATGGAGTGCCTTATAGGGCGCCTTGTGTGGCACCTTATGTTATGGCACTGTGAGGGTGTTTTTGCTGGCAGCACTGATTTAACTTAAAAAAGGAAATGCCTCAGACAGCACTGATTTAGATTAAAAGGAATTGCCTCAGACAGCCTTCTTACATAACACCACTGCAGGATTGAACTCATGACCTCTGCCTCTGCAGTCATTGCAGTAACCAGTGGGCTACATCTTTATAGCTTTTAGCACTGCGCTGGCATGAACTTAGGGTTAACGCGCGTTAACGTGCCATGGCGCCCACTATCGCGCGATACAGATTTTAGCTACCTTGCCACCGGAATGCCCACTCCTTATATGGCATTCATCACATTATCGCTGCAACTAGCGCCAGTAACATTAAGACGGTTTAGTAAACATACCCCTATGTGTCATATTAGCCTGTAGTTGCAACGATCCTGAGTGGAAGTTTACTTGGATTAGTCCTATTCTGAACTTTGAACTTTTGGACGGACAAAGGACAGAACATTCATCAGATGTTCCCTCAAAGGTATGAGCGGACTCAAGAAGTCTGTTTTACTTTAACTTGGGACACCTTTAGGTTTTGAATCAGAACTATTTTCATGTTGCTTTGAAAGATTTTCATGGGATTCTTGCAGTAGGTTTATGAGTATGATACTTGTGTTGAACTTTTGAGTATTATGCCTTAATGGGGTGTTTGGTAGTTTAAGTGGCTGAACGAGTAGGATTTATGAATGTGGGTGTTTGTGAGTGAGTGTTAGATTGCATATGCTCGGTTGGATTTAGTGATAAGTAAATTGTTTCAGGGCTGCTATTTAGCAAGTAAAGTTTTATATACTGTGATAATATTTATTATATACAGATATATTTAAAAGTTTTGGTATAATAAATGTATAAATGAATAAATAATGAATACAACGGAATTTCAAAATTAGTAAATAAATGTATTATTCATTGTCTACCTATACAGGTATTACTAGTGGTTTTTGAATGATTATTTAGATTAGGGCCTTTTAAGGCTGTATGTTACATTGTTCTCTGGGGCTTATTCATATCTAACAATTCTGGTGTTTTAGTTTTAGATATAGTTTTAGCAGCCATTCTAATCCCGTATTTCTTTACAAGTGGCAAAACCTTTTATTATACAACAAAATAACTTCCCCTTTTCTTATGTGTTCTCTAAAGCTCATATACACCTGTATACTGCTTCACAGGTAAATACCAAAGTAGTTTTCAATGAGATACAGTGAACAGAAAGGAACTCCATTCAACTATCGGGACGAGAAGTGACAGCAAGCTGAAGAAAGGACAGAGACAGAGATGTTTTTAGAGCAACACAACGTTTTTTGTATGAGACCTTGGTGCGAAGGTGGAAAGGAAGGGCGTCCCAGAGGATGGGTGCAGTAAAGAAACATCTAGATCTTGTGGACATTTTATTTATTTATTTTATTTATTTACATTCTCTTATATACTGCGCTATTCTGCATCAGTGCGGTTTACATTGAACAAACTGAAATTACATTGAACAGGGCATTATAACTTGGAGATAACTATTTTACAGGGAACATGGGCTATGGAGGGTTAAGTGGCTTGCCCAAGACCACAAGGAGCACCTGTGGGACTAGAAACCCCAGTCCTTCCGGCCCAAGGTTGCTGTCCTCTAGTGGGATTTGAACCCCCGACCTTCTGGCCTGAAGTACCTTGCCCCAACCACTAGGCCACTCCTCCATGAGTCTAGCAAGAGATACAGGGGAAGTAGAGGTGGTTTTCCTGGGCAGAGGAACCCGGTTCAGAAAGAGGGATCATAATAGAATCAAAGAAACCCCAGTTCCCCGATGAATGAATCTAGATGGTCTTGAAAGCTTATAAACTGTCTGAAATTTGCTTATGTCTAGGTAATATTCCAAATTCATGCACGGATTGTGAGCAAATAGTTTTAACAGTAATTTTTATCTCTATTGTTTGCAGTGTTGTTCTGGCAATTAAGTCTAAAGATTAGGTGTTTACTATATGTTATTATTTCTTATGTTCTACTTTCATCTCCTAAGGTTAAACTTGTTTCATTTTGGCAGGATTGAAATTAGTGAATACATAAGTAAAAAGGGGAAATAGATCATTCTGACACTGATATGGGTACACAACTGAATGACCAGGGTCCAAAGATCTCAACTCCTTTAAACAATCATTTTGAGTTTCTTTCTGTTTTTCATCATGAAATAAACAAAAACAAATATATTAAATGTAATTTTTAATCACTAAATTATGCAGTTGCACCTGATTAACTCAACAGCAAAGTAATCCATAAATGTCAGGGAGCCCTACCTGCTATAGCTGGCATTCATGGTTGGATGTTGCTTGTGAGGTTATGAACATTTCACTACGACTGAGTACCAGGCGATGGGAAATCTGCTCGTGCAGATTTCTTACAGAAGAAAGAGATGTGTTTTAAGCTCTGGGAGTCAGGGCCTCCCAAAAATACCCAAGCGACTTGCATTCCCAAAGCATTCCTCTGAGAAATGAGAGAAGACACTATCCCCCTGCGTGGGATCAGGCCTCCCAGGGACAATGTTTGTAAAAAAATAATGAGGAGAAAGTCTGCAAAGCTCTAAACATTTACAGAAACAGATAAGGTCTCTATAATGAATAAAGAATTCCGAGTTAGGAGAACTCCCAGGCTGTGAGTTCCAAACCTCACTCTTCTATCTACTGTAAGACAAGTCGATTTATCACCTTGTGCCTCAGTTTTCATCCCTGCTGTGAAACCAAGGAGGCCTTTGATAATAAGGGGCCTTTTACTAAATTGCGAAAGGTTTTTGCAGATAATGCACATTTGGCTCAAAGACTAACATAGTAATTGCAGTCGCAGTGCGTTAACTGCCGGAGGCATATCCAGTATGTCGAACTGGCACCAGTTTTTGCAATTAACGTGGGCGCACTTTGCAGCTTGACACTTAGCATGCAATATGTACCCTTGCATTAACTGTAATGAGTTCACCATGTCCACTCTCTACCCCTAACCAAACCATTTGGCACCCGAATGCGCAATTGTCAGTCATTGTGAAAATCTGTGTGCACTAACTGTCATGGCCACACAGTAACTGTGACTATAGGACCAAGTGCGCAGTTAACGTGCACCAAATTGCATGTTAACTGCCTAGCGCACTTTAGTAAAAGGGGCTCTAAGTGCATTACGCACCTTATCTTGTGAATTAATGTGCGTGAACTGTTCCTACTGCAGATCATGCAGATAAAGGCACTTCAGTAGGTGATGGTAAGTGCATCCATGTTATTTTACCTGCATTTATTGCAAGGCAATGTTTTTTCTCTGTATTAACTGCTTGGGCAGATGCTGGGAATGTCCCTAATAGTTAACACAAAAGCTTTTTAGTTACCACGAGTTAATTTGTGTCGCTAACATTTAGTAACTACAAAAGTTTTCTGCACTTTCGTCAAAGGACCTGCAAGTGGAGTGGGGTAAAAAGAAACAAAGGAACGGATTCTTCCACTGGTGGTTAGTGCTTGCTTCTGAAGGAAGCTGGGACATTGGGGGCAGCCTCCATAGCTGCAGAGCACAGCTGGACTGGGGCTAACTGAAGCTGCAAACCCAGAAGTAGAGAGGTGGTTGCACTATTGTCGACTCGTGATCCACTGTAGTGGCAGAAGAGGAAGCTCCTGAGGTGGAGAGGCAGAAGTAGGGGCACCTTTGACAGTTCCTGCAGCTGTTGGCTGCTGAGAGCATGTGGGGCTCCCGGAAAATACAGCATCAGCAGCCTATATGGAAACCAGAAGTGATGCCAGGTTGGTATTAAAGCCACATGATCCAGCTATGAACCCTATGCTTCAGGCCTAAACGGCCGTGGTTCTCTCCAGTAAGAGAGACTGCTCTGTCAGCTACAGAAACATGAAAAAGATCCTCCTGGACTCTCACTCACTTAAACAGCCAATGCAAAAAGAGTCACCGAGTGCAAATACTGAGCAATGAAGGGGAGGTAATGATCAAATGTCCACAACACCTAAACGCATAAGAGGCAGCCGACTAGATAAATCTGCCAATATTGTTAAGCAGCCTCAGACAGGAGGGGGTGCGAGAGAAAAGTTTGCCAAATAGGCAGAAAGTCACAAGCCAACAACACCCTTTACCTCAAATATCATTCATAGGCCAACAAGTGTTTTACAATTTTCTAAATGCATTTAAAAACAGCAGAAAACACTTAGCTTAGCAGCAGTATCACTAAATTATGCAAGCTGGACATCTAGCCTTCGAAGAGAGTGAATTACAGTCTTCTAAGAGATACTGCTGCTAAGCTAAGTGTTTTCTGGTGTTTTTAAATGCATTTAGAAAATTGTAAAACACATTTTGGCCTATGAATAATATTTGGGGAAAAGGGATCTTTTATGTCCAACTATACTGTAGCTAGGACGTTATTTCAGAGGTCTTCTGGCACTGGTCATCAAGCATATGGGTCTTGTTCTGTGTGTGGGATTATGGTGTCAGGGGTTACTTTCATATATCATGATCATTGCTCCAGTTTGCGTTGGGATACTAATTGTGGTTTGGCCTATGTGGGCAAGATGATAGGCCAGTTAAGAGTACGTCTCCTTGAACATTGTAGTAAACTGAAATGTGAAACTGAAGGTGCCCCACTAGTAGAATACTATAAGTTATTCAATCATGTGTTTATCGATCTTAAATGTTTGGTGATTGACCATATATCCCTTTTGAGTAGAGGTGGAGATCGTGATCATGTATTGACTTGAAGGAACAATCTTGGATGTTCTGATTCAATACAGTTCAGCCAAATGGTCTCAATGAGTTTCTTGACCGGAAAGCCTGTTGGTAATAGACTATGGTATTAGACTGTGTGGGTGGACGTGGGAGATAGTCTTTCTAACTTTGCAGTCGTGATTGATGGTTTGTTTTGCTTATGTAGGAGGGATTCTCTTTGTTTGTGATGGGCTCCCGTGCTCTGAGAGATCTTTACTTAGCTCATGCACGTCAAGTTGTTTCGTAGTTTTGACATCTGAAAGGGACTATCGGGCAGTCTGTCTTTCTGGCTCTTAACGATTCTGTAAGTTGTTCTGCAATAGTTCTGAGGCTTTTTGCTTAGTTCTGTTTCTTACATTTATTATTGCTAACCCTCTGTTTTATGCGTTGTAGTGTAGGATTTTTCAATGAGAGTGGAACGAAACAGCAGTGTTTGTTATATATGCATTGCCCGTGGTTTCATTGAGTCTCATGCATAAATTTAGCATTTCTTAAAGATCCATTTGGAGTTTTTTTGTCCAGTGATGGTATCAGCTGAGCAGCATTTGTGAGATGATTGCTGGCCGGTGCACAGTCTGGCTGCTTCTTATTAAGCCGTTGTGTCGGCTGCCTGACTTGTTGTGCCAAGGTCTTTTTTCTACAATGGACATTGTGAATGATTGATCTGTTTTGTTGCCACATACTGTTATTTTTTTATGCTAGCACTGTTTTTTTTGTAACTATTGCTTAGATGAATGTTAGACAGACTTGATCTATCTCAGAACTGGAGATGGATTTCCTCCTCTTAATGGAACTTTGAAAGGCTGAACTGTCTTGAGTTAGGACAAGCTCCAGATTTTGCTACTCTTTTTTCTGGAAAAGAAAATTCTGTTTTTACAAGGATTCATTCTTAAGGTTTAATTTTTCTTCTATACAAGGTGAACAAGGTTTAATTTTTCTTCTATACAAGGTGAACAAGTGGAGGCCAATTCCCTTCTGGACGTCCAGCCCCTGTACGGCCCCTCATAATTGGGTCTACTGGCCTGTACATGCAGGCCAGGCCCCAATTCTGAAAAGCTGTGTGCCCTACAGATCCCTGGCTAATTCAGTCAGGCTCTTGAATGGAGCCGTGATGCCATGGTGTCCTGTCGCCATGGCACTGCAG
This sequence comes from Ichthyophis bannanicus, assembly GCA_033557465.1. Lineage (NCBI taxonomy): Eukaryota > Metazoa > Chordata > Amphibia > Gymnophiona > Ichthyophiidae > Ichthyophis > Ichthyophis bannanicus. Next base: position 118,168,316 of record CM066043.1, read on the forward strand.
CTCCATTCAGGAGCTGCGATTGCGGGTCATGGGATCTGGCCTACCATGGCCAGGACTAGGCTGCAGGGAACCTACTGCATCCCCTCATTTTCCTGATGCCGCCGCCAGCCTCCACTGTTCCCCGATGTCCAGGGTGATTTATTCCTGCCACCCTCACTCTGCGTCCCGCTGCCCCTCCCGCCCCATCTAAGGATCCCCGTACAACCCCACTCTTTGTACAGGGAACCTTGCATGGGTATGACAAGGGGGATGGATGGCAGGGATATATGTCTAGGCAGGGTGTACATCCCCACTATTTGTGCCTCAGAATGACCCCCTTAGGTCATGATTCCCCTTCCTGAGACCCCAGATTCTGAGCTCCAAAACTGTTTCCTTCCCCTTTCAGCCTTTCCTCAACATAAAATTCCTTTTCCTAAGTCTGCCTTCTCCTGGCAGAATGAGTATACTGCACTCTCAAAAAGATTGTGCAAAATGAGAACAGACTGTGTAGCAAGGAATGAAGACATACTTTATCAAGGCAAATTACTATATGGTTTTGACTGCTAATGTACCACCTTACCTGCCAAACCCAATGCCTTTTATTAGACATCCCCAACATACAATAATGGATACTAAGTCCTGTGTTGTAATGTACTGTGTTCAGAATAAAAACAGACAGAAAAATACTAGAACCAAACCTTTAAAAAAAATCAGCAATTAAGGTAAACTAGTAGAATATTTAAATAAAATGTTTGTACTGCTGGATGCCAAAACCAAGGCAGGCTTTCCGGTCAAGAAACTCATTGAGACCATTTGGCTGACCTGTATTGAATCAGAACATCCAAGATTGTTCCTTCAAGTCAATACCCAGTGATTTTTGAGAATGTTGCACAATTACTATAAATTCACTTTGGATCCAGATGCAGCCCCAGTCCCATCCAAATCCTTGGTTCCTTTTCCTGTTAGGAAAAATCCTGCTTTCTTTAGTTTATTTGGAGTTTTTTAGATCTCACCATTTGGATGATAGTTCAGTTTGGTCTCTGGCAATTGAAAAGCTCAGCCTTTTCACAAAACAATTTTGAAATTCCAGGTTGTCCAGAAATACAGAATCTTCTCCTTCTACTACTACTACTACTACTACTGAGCATTTGTAAAGTGCTACAAGTCATACACAGCACTGCACAGACATGTAAGAGACAGTCCCTGCTCATCAGAGCTTCAATCTAGCCAAGACAGACAACACAGAAGGTGCAGACAGGGATAAAACAAGGGTGAGTGGTAAAGAAACAAAGAGATCAGGTGAGTCAAAAATCAAAAGCAGCAGAATAAATATTTGCCTTTTCCTTAAGTATGAGTCCAAGATTTAGAACTCTGGAGGAGAGTTAAAGCTCAACTCCCAAGATTTTCTCTCCCAAAGCTATAAGCAGTCTTTTGATGCTTCATAAGAACATACCATACTGGGTCAGACCAATGTCTATCAAGTCCAATATCCTGTTTCCAACAGTGGTCAATCTAGGTCACAAGTACCTAGCAGTTTCCCAAAAAGGCACACAAGTTCCACAATGCTTGTATTATGGCAAGCAGTGGATTTCCCGGGTTCCCTTTAATAATGGTTTATAGACTTTTCCTCCAGAAACGTATCCAAGCCCTTTTTAAACCTAGCTAGACTAACAACTTTTACTACATTCTCTGGTAATGAATTCTAGAGTTTGATTATGTGTTGAGTGAAAAGATATTTTCTCTTATTACTCTTAAATGGATTACATTATAGCTTCATTGCATGTCCCCTAGTCTTTCTACTTTTTGATGGTGTGAACAACCTATCTATGTTTACCCATTCCACTCCATTCATTAATTTTTAGACCTCTATCATATCTCCCCATGGCCATCTTTTTTCCATGTTGAAGACCCCTAATGTTTTAAGTTTTTCCTCATAGGAATATCCTTCCATCCCCTTTACCATTTTGGTGGCTCTTCTCTTTACCTTTTCTAATTGTACTATAATTATAATAATCCTTGGTTTTATTCTCCATTCCTTTCCTTATGATTCCGAGCATTCTATTTGCTTTCTTGGCTGCTGCTTCACACTGGGCAGAGGATTTCAATGTATTATCGACGATGATGCCCAAATCCTTAAATGGATTACACTGTAAATTCATTGCATGTCCCCTAGTCTTTTTATATTTTTATGGCATAAAAAATCGATCTACATTTATTTCTTCAAATCCATTCATTAATTTCTAGATCTCTATCATATCTCCCCTCAGCTGTCGCTTTTCCAGGTTGAAAAGCCCTAACCTTTTTAGCCACTCTTCATAGGGGTATCCTTCCATTCCTTTTACCATTTTGGTGGCTCTTCTCTGTCCCTTTTCTAATTCTAATTCAGCGGCAGTGGAGGTGGCGGTGGTGGCAGAGGCGGCGGTGGAGGCGGAGGTGGTGGCGCAGGCAGAGGCGGCGGCGCAGGCAGAGGCGGAGGCAGAGGCAGCAGTGGCGGAGGTGGAGGTGGAGGCGGTGGCGGCGGAGGCGAGGAAAGCAGCGGCGCAGGCGGCAGAGGCGGAGGTGGAGTCGGAGGCGACGCCGGAGGCGGCAGAGGCGGAGGCGGAGGTGGAGTTAGCGGCGGCGGTGGAGGCAAAGGCGGAGGCAGTGGCAGCGGTGGCGGAGACGGAGGTGGCAGCAGAGGTGGAGGCGGTGGTGGCAAAGGCGGAGGTGGCAGCGGAGGCGGATATGGAGGTGGCAGCGGCAGAGGCGGCGGTGGCAGAGGCGGAGGCGGTGCCAGCGGAGGCGGTGGCGGCATTGGTGGAGGTGGCGGCAGAGGCAGAGGCAGCGATGGCGGAAGCAGAGGCGGCGGCGGTGACGGAGGCAGAGGCAGCGGCGGAGGCGGAGAAGGAGGTGGCAGCGGCGGAGGCAGAGGAGGCGGCAGAGGTGGAGGAGGCAGAGGCAGTGGTGGAGGTGGAGGCAGCGGCGGCAGAGGCAGTGGCAGCGGCGGCAGCGGTGGAGGTGGAGGAGGTAGAGGTGGAGGTGGAGGAAGTGGAGGTGGTGGTGGTGGTGATGGTGGAGGTTGAGGTGGAGGTGGAGATGCAGGTGGAGGTAGAGCTGGACGTGGTGGAGGTGGAGGT